>JAHKKF010530949.1:0-12760 GCA_019740295.1 Labeo calbasu
TTATATTTATATATTTACTTTACTGCAGTACAAATGTTCAAAGTTATTTATATTTATATGTTTACATTACTGCAGTGCATCTGTTCAAAGTTATATATTTACGTTTACATTACTGTAGTACAAATGTTCAAAGTTATTTATACATTTACATGTTTACAGTACTGCAGTGCAAAAGTTAAACGTTATTTATATTTACGTTTACAGTACTGTATTGAAACTGTTCAATGTTTATTGTATTTAAAAGTTTACATTCCTGTAGTGCAGGCAACATTGTATAAAATATACATGTTTATATTATTTATTACGAGAATAAATCTAAAAGCATCAATCTCCAACAAATGTTATCTTGTCTTTAATCCTTAAATAGGCTGACCGAGATTCTACCGGAAATACGTCAGCAGCGTTCATGCATAGAGTCTATTTACAGCAGTTAAGATTCTGTTTTATTCCCCGGAAATGAAAAAAAAAAAATCCCTTTATTTCCTTCTTAGAATCATACACAATTGAATCTTGTTTTATGAAAACAGTTTAGTTGTGACACAAAGTAACAACACTTTAGATCACTACCATGTCTCTGTATGATAGGCTAAGTCAGCATCAGCCACTCCACACAACATTACCAAACTGGTAGAAACATTATTTTAACATTACCAACAAAGATATCCTGAACAGTTTTCCAGAGCTATCAGAAATTTTGGAACTCGAGGTTGTAACAAAATTAACACAAGAAAAAGAAAGAAAGAACGAAAGAAAGATCAGACAAAGCTAAAAATTAGAGAATTTGCTTCTCCTGTGTTTAGAATTGAAAACTCATTTCAAACTCATAAAACATGTGTTCATCTTCAGAACACAGATTTAGACACTTATAGAAATGTTTACTCAGTTTCGGTCCTTCCATCGAAAGTCTACATAAATCAACATTGAGACATTGTAAAAGTAACACATATGAATAGAGCAGTTGAACAGCAAGTCAACAAGTCTTCTTGATCACTTTATATAATGAACAGATTTTTATAGGCATTTATGTATAAACATTGATCACACACGTATGTTTAATAAACCTTTTAAAACCCCTGCTATAGCAGAACCCATACCTCTGTATCATTGGCTCCAGCAGAGGCTGCACTTGTGACAATGCCAAATCTCTCCTTCCTTTTCTTAAGCTTTTCATCATCCTCAATCTGTGAACACAAAAACATTCAAAATAGCTATTCAAATGTTGTTGCCTATGTGAAGTACTTCTGTTGTGATAACTTCATATACTTAAGCTTTTCTGAAATATGAAAAATAAATACCTTTTTAGAAACTGAGGACACATTCATGCCAAAACGTTCTGCTCTCTTCTTTAATACCTCAACGTCAACCTAAAAGACAGTTGCATGTTTAATAGTGGTTTTGCAGAGATTTATGTTTTTCACTTTCCAATTTCAAAATGTGCAGCCAAATTACTCACATTAATTTGCGCTGAAGTTCCTAAATACAGAAAAGGAAGAAGAAGAAGAAGAAAAAAAAAAACAAAATCAATGGATAGAAAAAAAAAAAAAAATTAATTAGCCACTGTGCCTTGCAGCCTTGAATTTAAAAAAAAAAAAAAAAAGAAAGACTGGTTCCACAATAAAAGTCGCTTACTTACCTACTGCCCACAACAAACGCAGAGCAAGCACTGATATCGAAGTGTAAATGACTGACTTATCTATGTAGCAGTTTTAAGTAAATAAATTGTCTATTAAATTACTGAAATTAAACTAATTCAAAGAGATTCAGACTAAAAAAAACAACTGACTTACATTTATTATAGTTGGTCGAGACCAAAAGCAGTCACAAGGAAAGAGACACCAAAACACTGTAATGGTTGCTCAAATGTTTGTATCTTGTTCGCAACTTTAATTAATTGTTTTATACTATTTTTATAGGGTAATGTAACTAAAACTAGAAAATTATTTTGTGGCAGTGGAATAAATATGTGGCACAAAAATATTATCAGTATCTTACCCATGACAACAGCATTGAATTGGCTCAGCGCAAAATGTACTTAATTGAAAATAACCAATAGCAGCAGTATTTTAACAAAATATCTTTTAAAAACAGTTTTAAGATGCAACGTACACATATTACATTTCAACTCACCTTTGGAAGTCACAGATTCAGTTCCTTGCAAACCAAACCTAATAAAACAAGAAAAGGAATTAGATATATTGATGCCTCAAAACACACACACACACACACACACACTAATCTACTGCATTAAATAACCATTATAGGTAGCTAATGATACCCATGTATATTTTCATATGTCCACTTTCCCATTTTACAGTTACAAATCTGTTTGTTTCTCTAGAATGTGTGTGTAATTTACTATTGTTGTCAAATATATGTTTGACAAACGGTTGTGTGTGTGTGTGTGTGCGTGTGCGTATAGAGTTTTTGTTAGTCATACTGCTACAACAAAAAGCACAGGCTTACGTACAGTGGTGTGGTTCACATTACTTAAAATCATTGCACAGTCCAAACATTGCACTTCAACCAAAATAAATTCTCATAATTATTCAGTCTTTCACCCTCTTTTAATGACATTTAATATATTTATTCCTGCATTTCTCGCTCTAAAACAAACAAACCTTGCTGCTCGTGCTGCCTTTTTGGTGTCCGTACTTGGTGGAAGATTGAAGCGTTCTGCTCTTTGCTGAAGCCTCTGCAATTAAAATAATAATAATAAAAAATATTTTTACTTATTTTATGGCAAGGAGAACATACCACAGGAATTAATGATATAAATAGTGCACATCTGTTAAATGTATAGCGTAAAATACAGGCTAGCACTATATTGCAGTACTGTAAGCAAACTTTATAGCATAGTGCCAGTAACTCATTTCATTATATTTATCATTTTTTTCATATCTATATTTACAAATGAAAATGTCACAATTCCAGCCATACTGGTGCAAAACACCCCTTTGCACCACCTGGTCGTTATTTCACAAACCACTGATTAGTAGCAAATACAAATTAGAACCAAGGGCTGTAGAGTTTAAACTCAGTCGCACAGTAAGTAAAAATTTGTCATGTGAGGGAAACCACTGTATGTGGTTTCAGTAAAGATAATTACCTCACCAACTGTAGCAGGAGGGCTTATCTTGACCAGTTTCTTCTCAGTCACCCTGAAATCAAGAGCACATTTAAACATTATAATAATAATAATAATAATAATAATAATAATAATAATAATAATAATAATAATAATGAAAAAAATAAATAAATAAAAAAATCTACAACATCTCCAAATTGTGTCAACACTAATCCTCAAACAAAGCTAGTACTGTAGAGGGTATGCACGCTGGAGTGGCTGCGGCTCCACCCACTGAGGGGCAAAAAGACAGAGTGGCAGCATTGGTTTTCAGCGTGAATGCTGTGACGGAATGCACAAAACACATCTAAAACCAGAAAGAGCTTTACAAATATACAAATAGATTTGACAAGAAATCTGAGGTATATTTTTGAGGTATATTTTTAACGCTACAGAAAAGAGAAACAAATGGATCCCTGCAATTTACAGAAACAAAACACTCCAGGCAGCGAAACACAGATTTGCAGTTATTGCTTCATGTTAATATTTTGAATTTTGCGGTATAGTCACACCCCATATATTGTATTATAATATACCATATTGACAACTCATTTAAATATTTACCATCTTAAATTCTGCATAACTGGATGTTTTTTTTTTTTTAAATAAACACTATATAAAACTATATAAGGTTTTGGGCTGGATGACATATATAACATTGATATAAGCTACCACCCAGATTTTGTATTTACAAAATGCGTTTACGGTCTAATTTGATTTATTTCCCTGGCATCAAAAATCAGACACATATAAATGTCAGGAAACATTATTCCTAGCTGCATATCAATATACTGGACATTTGGCAAGTTGTAACGTACACTATACTGAGTCCAGCAACCAATAATTGAAACTGATTATTGTTTGTTTTACTCGTGTTTTAGCAGTTTCCCTGTTAATTCACAGAATGGTAAATATTTATTGATAAAAGCACTACATAAATAAAGGTGACTTGACTTGAATCCATTCATTGACCAGCTCTTTTGCCACTCTGTTTGGGTGGGAAAGTGACTTCAATGCATACCCTCTATACTGCAGCAGTTTTTTTTTTTTTTACATGCGATGTGCAAAGCATGCTTATGTATGAGGGAAGGCGGAAATAACATACACTTCAGGTGGAGTACAGTCTTGCTTTTGGGGAGATGCCTCTTCTTTGGCAAAGGCCTCCTAAAACACATCAAATCAAACAGCATGACTGTTGTCCCATCTGGAACCTGACACAAGTATCACATTTAAGAAATACTATTTGTCTGTTTACACCTATTAAAATTCATTCAAAATCCATCCATTTAAAGTATTAAAATCAGGTGATCTGATGGGTCCAAAGCTTTCTGTGATATGATTAATGAAACCACAAAGAGAGGCAGTCAGAGACACATGTGACCACATTGTTTTACAATGTAAACTTTAATTTGTTCTGCTGTATCCTGGACAGTAAAGGACCACCTACTCAGCTGTCAATCTTCCACTGCACGTTATTTTTAAAAAAATATAAATAAATAAAAAAAATAAGCTAGGGTTTGTCAAGAAACCTAGAGCTGTGTAACGTATTACAGCAATAAAACAGCAGTGAAGAATAAACACACAGGATGCGCCTAATGTTAATTTACACACAAACAGTGAAAAATAACTCCATGCGGCACTTTTACCATATACATTTAACCATATTCAAAAACGCATCACTGTTTTGTTCAGAATGCATGTAACGCATGTGTAACACTTATTGATGTGCTGAAACCCACATGAAAAACTGCATTTTCCATGCTTTCATTTTTTGTTTTGTTAACATGCATTACACACAGCCAGAAACCCTTCCCACACTGAAATTGGTTCAAAGCCACTTGCGATCAGATCAGGCGGGACAGATCTTAATACCAGGACGTTTAATGGTCAAACACTTCAGACTACACACATAATGCTTCTGATTTCTATAAAATAAGACTGCAGCTACAACATTCAGTGAGTATCTATTTTAGCTTTTGCCCTGAAAATTCCAATGAAAACGCATTACATCCAAGAAAACTTACCTCACCATATTCCTCCAGAACTTCCTCTTCATTTACTTCCTCTAAAAACACATTTTAAATGTTAAACAGGCCTTATCATGGTTTCTGAACATACGATTTGTCCTGCCAGTATGCCTCAAATGATTTTTTTCTCACGTTTATTAAAAGGGATACTTCAACAAAAAGCAAAAATTCAATCACCCTTATGTTGTTCCAAAGCTGTATGAGTTTTGTCTTCTGCCGAACACAAAAGAGGAATGTAACCGTTGCTAGTATTTTACCATACTTCCATAGTATGGGGGGAGGGGGGGTACTATGGACGTCAATGGGGAGCAGAAACTGTTTCTTCCCAAATTGTTTTTCAAAATATTGTCTTTTGTGTTCTGCAAGAATAAAGAAATTCATACGCGTTTGGAACAACATGAGGGCAAGTAAATGATGTCAAAATTTTTATTAAACTGGACCATCAAGTAAAATAAAAATAAAAGGCTGATACATCTTACAATAGCAAATACATACCATGCTCTTCCAGGTAAGCCTGTAGCCGGGCAATCAAATCGCCCTTATTTCCTTTGGCATCCAGCCCACGAGCAGAACATTCTTGCTTCAGCTCAGCCAACTGAGGAGATATGCTCAGCTTTTAATGGCTGGGGTTACATTTATCACAATCACAAATCACATATCTGCTGTGTGAAACCTAAGTTTTGTCAGTCCACAAAGTTGGCATCTGAAACATGACTTTCTCTAAATAAATGAGTCCTAACAAATTAAATGCACCATAACGTACGTACGTACGTACATACATACATACATACACACACACACAAGCGCACACACATATATACATATACATAAACAAATAGAAAGTCAGACAGACAGAAAGGACGAAAAGAAAAGTTTATGGTTTTTCAGACCATTAAGCACAAGAATGCGGTTTAGGAAGGCAGCTAACTAGGCGTTGATAGACTATGATGGATAAAAAAAAAATTAAGCAGCTAACTTGTTAGAACCCTCTTTTTAGGCACTTGTAAGGAAGAAGAACACATGCTGGTTCGGTTTTATTTTTAGAGTGAACTAGGGTACTTGATAAACAACTGGAACTGTAGAACGTAGTGCTTGTGTAGTGAGCGAACAAAGTAAAAGTCGCATTTTAGAAGTCTCTTAAAGGCTAAAAAGCTTTTAAAGTAAACAGGTAAATGTTTTATGGCGAGGAACGAAAGGTACACAGCTCACTATGTTTGTGGCCATAGTCAGAACGCTATCTGTCTATAGGAAGCTGACTAGAATTTTGCGAAACACAGATGCTGAAAGAACATTGATACGTTTAATATATTACGAGTTAATCATCATAATCAAACTTAGCAAAGCTAAGAACAACTCGCTGTTATAACCAGATCCAAACACTAAATACAAACATTCACAGAAACGTTCTTTGCGCCTTATTTCTTACCTTGAGTTTATGCAGTTCCACGACTTCCGCCATTTTCTTGAAGAGGTTTGTATTTTGAAATCTGCTTCATTCCGGTTTTAAAGTCTTCACTGCCAATTTTGCGCTGCAGCACCACCGATCGGTCAGGAGGCTGGAACAAACGTGATGTCCGAGAGTTATGATTGTTCATCATTACATCCAGATGAATTTTACTAAATGGCTAAAGACATTTAACACAATTAGCCATTTTTTTTTCCACAGTTAATGAACTTTGCAAAATTGACCCTGTTGTTGAGCCATATGAATCAACATTGAACTAAATTGAGCTGAATAATGATCATTTTCTTCTGTAGAGCTGCTTTACAGGTAATATTTTATTCGTTTCATAATTTATGAATTTTGTAATTATTGGGAAGCTGCTCTGAAACTATATTTTATTAAGCCCTGACGTTAAATAAATGTGCCTCTTTACAGAGCGCGCGGACGAAACGGCACGTCAGCGTTTGAAAGCAGCAGTCTGTAGCCATAATTTTTTTCTTTGCTCAGTTCATTGGTTTAGGCATAACGAAACAAAGTTTCTTGTGTGGTCGGTTTACACGTCAAGTGGGAGGGCTTTGTTGTTTCACTCAGTTCATTGGTTTAGAAGGCTGAACTTCTCTTTGGATGCACTTTTCTTCTTTTGGCCGGAGGGCGGGGCTTGTTTTTTGTGCGTTGTACCGAAGGCGTGCTGTATGAAACGCGGGAACTGGCGGTAATGATAATAAGTTGGGACATGATTTTCAGTCGTCAGTATTTTTAAGATCAAATAATTGATTTTAATTCTTTTGATTGGTGTTTGGAAACTAAAAGTAGTCTCTCTATACAGCCGTTGTTTCAAGTAGATCTAGAGTGGCAGTTTTCCCCGGAAAAGGGGCAATTTGACATGGAGTCCTTTCAGAAAGTCGAGAAGATTGGAGAGGGAACATATGGGGTTGTTTATAAAGCCAAGAATAAAATCACGGGAGAGACTGTTGCACTAAAGAAAATTCGATTAGACACGTAAGTGTTTGTCATGAGTGTTTTTTTTTTGTGCTTGTGTTATAATTTTGTGTCAATAGTGTTTTATCTTGAAATAACTTTGCATAGTCACACTCTAAATTATAGCTTAGTGCCTCTAATGTATATTTTATGATCTGTTACGTAATTTACGTGTATAAGTACATATAAAACTTACTTTATCTCTTAAAGACGTTCTGTCAAAGCTGTTGCACCGATGATGTAGATAAACCAGATTTACATAGTTTAAACATTTTAATGATCGTTTACAAACAGACAATGGCAACCCTTTAGAAAGTTTCACTTTGTTAACGTTAGTTAATGCATAGGGTGTCATAAACTGTAAAACTAGTTAATCTTACGTGAAGTATCACCCAAATAAATTGTGGTTTAGGCTAGAAGGTATACAGCTCTGGCTACTGGGCATGCGCACATCAATCTAACGTTATTTTTGTCACACTGTACAACAATAATACTGTTTTTGTATTATAGTAAGGGCTAAGTTTAGGATTGGGGTAGGTGTAGACGTTAATTAAACACAATCTAATAGGTAGAACAATCAATTTCATTGTTAGTTTCGGTCTGAGCTGTATCCCCTCTAGCCACATCGGATACGTCGGTCTTTTTGAGGGCTATTTCATAAGCTGAGATGAGGTTCATTGGTGTTATAAACAGATGCTTGTCTTATGTGTCTTATTCTTGTTTGTATGTGTTTAATTTACTTAATTATCTGTTTGGTTTCAGAGAGACTGAAGGTGTTCCCAGCACTGCCATACGGGAGATCTCTCTGCTAAAAGAGCTCAATCACCCAAACATAGTCAAGTATGTACTGTGTCCAAACTTCAGTTCTGAATGAATGATTTTAGCCATGAAACAAGTGCATAACTTCATCAATCATTATAATGTAGCGGCAGTTTTAGAAAAACTGCTCTAATGCTTCTGGAGACTTACAGGGGCTGTTTTCTTGCCTGCAGGTTGCGTGATGTGATACACACAGAAAATAAGCTTTACTTAGTGTTTGAATTTCTTCACCAAGACCTGAAGAGGTTTATGGACTCCTCCTCTGTCACTGGCATATCCTTGCCACTTGTGAAGGTGAGTTTAAGATTTGTTAATTAAAGGAGAATGCACTTCCAGAACAACGATTTACAAATAATTTACTTACCCCCTTGTCATTCACGATATTCATGTCTTTCTTTCTTCAGTCTTAAAAAAATTATGTTTTTTGAGGAAAACATTTCAGCATTTTTCCCCATATAATGGACTGCTATGGTGCCCCGATTTTAAACTTCCAAAAGGCAGTTTAAATGCGGCTTCAAACGATCCCAAATGCGATTGTAAACTATCCCAGCTGAGGAAGAAGGGTCTTATCTAGCGAAACAATCCAGGGCTCGACAATAAGGAGTGCCCGATGGCCCGGGACCAGCGTGAAAGATGCTCGGGACAGTTGACGAATATGTCACTTGCCCGATCGGGCCACTGCCGCATCGTCACGAAAGCTGATCATTTGCACGTGTTTTTTAACCTTGATAATTTAGAATTTTACGTGATCACAGAGAGACGCATCTGTGACGGACAAATAGCCTAAAAAAGTATTAGCTTTGTAGCTTTAACAATGATCAGTACATAATTTGTACAGTGGAGACAGATGCACCGATCGACCGGACATATTTCAACCGATCTCTTGTTCTGAGCTTGCACACAAACTGCATGCAACCTTATAAAATGTCATGTGTGTAGAAATATGACGAGCTCTTTAGACATCCGTTAACAGAGGCCAAAGACGCTAAAGACGAACGCAAAGAGAAAAAAATACTGTAGCAGGCAGAGCAAGATCACGGTGTACAGTGCGCAAAATATTATCCTAATTATTGAAACTGTGGTTTATGAGAATGTGTCTGTGAGGGGAACTGACTGTTTACATGGCGTTTTCTTTTCATTTGCTCATGTATGATGTATTTAAAGTAGCGTTCATAAGCACGGAGCTGCTTTGTTTACAGCGGTAACCATAGAAACGTGATATCGCTCTTATTCCATAAGTGCCACCTGCTGGCAAAGACTCAAGCTGTGTCCGAAACTGCTCCCTATCCACTATATAGTGCACAATATTGGGTGTCAGCCATTTTGTAGTGATGTCCGAGTTCTAAGCGAACAACTTCATTCCCTACATTCGTTCACTACTTTTTACCCACAATGCATTCTAATTTCGAGTGTACAACCGATGTACACTCGCTGAAGCACTATATCCCACAATCCAATGCTGAGCACGGACGAGCTGAAAGAGAGAGCGGGATCGAACGAGTTTGAATGAGAGATGCCATTTACATCTTTTTTATTTCTGCTTTAATGTTTATTTCATGCATTATTTATATCAAAATATATTAAATAGGCATTAACTCAATTTAATATTTTACTAATTTACTGAGGTGGCATATTTGTTAATTTACAAAAAATGATGATAACATGGTGGATATTTAAAATTGTTCGTTGGTAGCGTTTTCATTCTGTAAAATTAACGGTCGCCTGAGGGCGCTCTACGACCATTGGCATATGCGCTTCTCGGGAGAGTTCCAAGATACTACAAACAATAAATACATAAAATTATGAACGTGTTAATGTGCATTTATTTTTGTTCACAGTATTTTAATAGTATTTAATGATTATGAGCATATAAGCATTTCAAAACAAATTAATACCATTTATGAAACCATAAAGATGACGCGGAGGTATGTATAATTACAATATAAAGTAATTTAAAGTGTTATTGCTATTAATTTTTATTTTTTAAAATAAGGTACATGTAATATAAAAGTACATGTGTGACAAAGATGTTTTTTGCAAAGTGTATACGTCACCGTCCGAATCCGTTCACTTAATTTCGTTCACTCCATTCACTTTATAGGGATTAGTGAATGAGTGAACTAGTGAGCGATTTCGGACACAGCTTCAGTTTGCGCTCTTTCAGTCTGTCTGCTGTTTTTCCCTAAAGCATCTTTTCATTTTTAATAAAATGTTAATAATAAATATATTTTTGGATCAAACAAATAATGTTTGGACTTTAGTTAGGCTAACAGGTTTAGGTGGGGTATCGAAATTGGAATTGAGAATTGTACAATTTTATTTGGTGTGTACAATTTTGGTGTCATATAAGCTTATTTATTAAAATAAAAGATAACATGGGTCAAAAATGATAACACAAACTATTTAATTTTTTTTTTTTGTGGTAGGGCCAGTGAAAATTTTGACTGGGCAAGTAAAAATTTGATGCACTGGCTCAACCGGGCCAGTAGAAAAAATCCTTCGCGTTGAACCCTGCAATCGGTTATTTACATAAAAAAAAAAATACAGTTGAAATACTTTTTAATCTCAAACGCTCATCTTGCCTTGCAGTCCTTGAACTCTGTGTTTTCTGGCTCAAGACAGTTAGGGTATGTCGAAAAACTCAGACCGTATTTTCTCCCTCAACTTTAAAATAATATCAAAATCATCTCAAAATCATCCTACATCATTGTAGAAGTTCCGACCCAGTCTTTGCAAAGTGAAAATGCAAAAAGTAGAGTAGGCAGAGTAAGACAAGACGGGCGTTTGGCATTAAAAAGTATATAAATTGTATTATGTTTATTAAAATAAGCAATCGTTACGCTAGATAAGACCCTTCTTCCTCAGCTGGGATCGTTTACAACCACATTTGGGATCGTTTGAAGCCGCATTTTGGAAGTTCAAATCGGGGCACCATATCAGTCCATTATATGGGGAAAAATTCTGAAATGTTTTCCTCAAAAAAACATAATTTCTTTACGACTGAAAAAAGAAAGACATGAACATCGTGGATGACAAGGGGGTGAGTAAATTGTTATTCTGGAAGTGGTGTCTCCTTTAATGCTGACTGCAGATCTGAATCTGGAAAAGGTCATTGAAATGACCTGCTATTTTTATAACTTTTGGAGTTGTAACCACTGATCTATAATAGAGAACTGGATAGCTCATGACGTCTCAGAAGTGAAGCCACTGCGCCGCCATATTGCTATTCCCTAGTATTCGCAAACATTCTATTGAATGAATAGGAAATAATATGACTTTAATGAGAAAACATCACCTAACAAGTCAGCATTTTCATATCTGATGTCTCACTGTACATTCTCACAACGCAAACATCCTAAGCATGTAAACGGTTATTGTTTAATGTCGGGAATTCCCTCTGCTTATTAAAAAGTTACGTTCATATACATTACAGTAGCGAACATCATATGAACATGATAAACATCGGACATTCACCATGTTTACAAATGACAAAATGATCATTCTGAAAACAGAAAGATTTATGCTTTGTATACATATTTGCTTTGTACAGTTAATAATTGTTTATGCTGTTTTGTTATAGTGTTTTTATTCGTAACGTTACAGGCTAAATGCTTGTTTCAACAATGATTTTGTTAACATCATTTTGAAGCAGGTAATGATTTAAACGTTTAATTCAGCCTACATAACAATAATGCAAAAATGTTAAATATAACATTTTAAATATAGGAATATCAAATGATTTAAATAACTAAAAAAGATAAAATGAAAATGAAACTTTAAAAATGAAACTAAAACTGTCAGCAGATGGCGTTAAGTCACTGATTTTATCACTGAATCATTTATTCAGGAATGAAGCGACTCTCTTTACGAATGGGTAATTGAATCAATGACTCAGATTCTTTAAAAACACCCGTTCATTCATAAATGGAACACAGCTGTGTTTGAATAGAGATGTGGCTTAGTTGTGACTTTGTTTCAGACTATTTTCATTGACGAAATTGAGCAAAATCAGGTAGTATTATAGTCAGCTAAATGTAATTTAAGGCACTTAATATAATAGAATTTGCGCGATCTTTAAGAGTTTGAAATAGATTTTGCTCACTTAGGCCTCGTTTACACTGCAGGTCTTGATGCCTAATTCCGATTTGTTGCCTATATCCGATTTTTTGGACTGTCTGTTTACACGGTCTTTTTAATTGTAACCCATATTCGATTTGTGTGTTTACACTTGCTATAATTTCGCGCATGCTCAACGGGGGTTTTTGCACGACACCGTAGCCAAGATGGACGAACGTGAAATTTGTTTTATGATAGCTTTGCGATGTATGCGAAGTTCGCCGAACAACATCACGATTTTGAGGCGAAGGA
>JAHKKF010530949.1:12810-25105 GCA_019740295.1 Labeo calbasu
ATGTATGCGAAGTTCGCCGAACAACATCACGATTTTGAGGCGAAGGAGGAGGAAAAGGGCCATCATTGCAGCCGGCACTGCCCTACACTTTCCTCCTCTATGTTTCGTGTGTTTCTTGAATGTTATGCTTCCACACATACTTCCCACGTACTTTTCATGTACGTTTCACATATGCAGTTTAATGACGTACAGAACGCAATGCCTCAGAAAATCCAATCTGCCTGTTTACATTACAGTCGCATTGGCCCATATCTGATTTATATCTGATTTATTTCCACATATGAATGAGGCCTGAAACCAATCTTGAAATATCCGAATGCATGTGTTTTTTTCCCGTTTACGCTGTCACAGAACAGATCCGATCTGTGTCACATATGAGCAAAAAATCGGAATTAGGTCGCATTTAACAGACAGTGTAAACGGGGCCTAAGAGACATTAAAATATGCACATCATAACTTGGAGAAATAACGCTGACTAATTACATTTGGTACAGATTTAAATACATCAAGCTTTATTTCCAAGATTTGAATTTCAATCCAACATAGAGCAATATAACAGGCTTGTATTGTATTATTTATTGTATATTCGAATCAATTTCAGATACTAATTCCAGATATATGTTAATGTTTACTATTTCCTGCATAATTCCTTACGTTAAGAAATATATTTTGTGTTTGATCAGAACTGTGTCGGCAAGTGCGCAGCTGACACACCCACCTGAACGATTTCCAAACATCGCTTATCCTGCTCGAAAAGATGATAAACACTGCAAATAAGATTTTAAGTAAAAATTAATTTACATACACATATCATAAAAACTAATCCTGTCAGTCCTGACAATACAATTTTCTTAAAGATGGCAGATAAGAATTACACAAAATTGATTAATTTAAATAAACACAATATTCTCAAAATGTTTTTTTGTTTTCTTGAAACATTTCTTGTAGGGATGTAACGGTATAAAATTTCTGATCACTTCACAACGTTTATATTTAAAATCAACAAACAACAACAACAAAAAAACCTTTTGTTTGCATAAACACTAAAACAATAACATTACCAATGATGCCTTGATTTTAAATGACAACATAACTGACAGCAGTTTATCTAATAGCATGTTCAAATATCTAATATAAAGGTTCTAATAAAGCTTTGAAAAAGTTAAAGGTAAACCTTACATTTCAGCCTTTAAATAAAGAAGAGGGTTAAGTCAAAATGATAATCGTGAAAATGGTTATATGTGTTTTGTCTGCTCCAGAAAATTATAGATAACTTATGTGAATTGTTTAAATGTGTAGAATCCACATAAGCTTGTTTTTCAGTAACTGGTCAAAATTTACAGCAGGACATGCAGATTTGGTCTGTTTTTTGGCCAGACAAAAACTGCACACAAGCTGAATGTAAATGTATGTCTCTGTAAATCCACTCTCTGTAAATAAAGTCTTTAGGTATCTTTAGGTATTACATGGAGTGAAGATGAAAACAATATGCCATTGAATCTTTTCAGTCAGAACCTTCAGCGCTACATTCATATAGTTAATTCATTCATATATTCATTTGTATAATTCCCTTAGCACTCTTTTGAAACCTCCCAGTTTTTCTGCCGTGTTTTTACACAAAACGAAACTACTCTGCATGCTGTGTGCACATGAGACTGTTACTTATAACTGTGCTTTATGCTGTACAGTATTTATTTATCCTCAGTTGTTCAAGTCACAGTAATCGAATACAGTTATAATGCTAATTTAAATATGAAACTGTAATACTAACCATTGAGAATTTTATCATGATTTATCATCAAACCGGTAATCGTTGCATCCTCTATTTCATTTCAATTTACAAAGATGTTATTCTCTTTTGTTTCAATATTAGTTCATTTGTAAATGTTTTAGGTATGTGTCATTTTATTCCTAAGAAAAACTGCCGTTGTCTTTTTTTTTTTTTTTTTTTTTTTTTTAAGTCCTAATTCTGGGGACCCGCAGCACTGCACATTTTTCTGTGTCGCTCTCATATATATGACGCACTCAATTCAGTTCTTGCATTGCAGAATCAGGTGTATTAAATATTAGGCAACAGGACAATGAATTTGGAACATTTGCTTTGATGTATCCAGTGTATCAAGTCAAGTCACCTTTATTTATATACCGCTTTATACAATACATATTGTGTCAGAGCAGCTTTACATTGTTAAACAGGTAAATATTGATCCAATAAAAGCAGACAAATTTAATTCTGCTATAAAGCAGCTCTAATACAGAACAGTAGTAAACAGACAATTTTCAGTCGATTCAGTTGTCACAGGCGTAGCTTGATGATTGAGCTTTTTCTAAAAATAAAACTATGACTATGAGATGTTACTGTTATAGTGCAGAGCAGCAGTAGCAAGCGTGTGAGGTTGTCATAGCAACCAGATGAGCTCAAATAACATATAAAGGCTGTGCTGTCTGTTTTTGCTGTGCTAGCAATAAACACATTGAAAATAATGCACTATAAACATGCTTGTCAATACATCTCAAAGTAGATTTTTATTAAACAGTGAAACTGAGTGCCACTGTTTTATCTACTACATGTACTCATATCTGGAGCTGCTCTGAGAGTCACTTCACCAGCATCTCCACCAAAATGCAATCTAGAAAGTTAAAAGAGAAAATTAAAACCTTTCCTGTCACATGGACTGTCCGTGAATGAAGACAAATATTGGTCAATGCAAACCAAAATCCTCAAAATAAAACATTTCTGTATGAACGCACCAAGCAGTCATTTCTGTCTCTCCTTGCATCTCTCCTTCTATCTCCCCTGTTAAACATCAAGACAGTGTAGTAATGGGCAAATATAGGATAAACAGTCTGTCTAAAATTGTAAAATCGTAATTGTTTGTCTGTGTATTTGTTCAGAGTTACCTGTTCCAGTTGCTCCAGGGACTGGCCTTCTGTCACTCTCATCGTGTTCTTCACAGGGATCTTAAACCCCAGAATCTCCTGATCAACGCTCAGGGTGAAATCAAACTGGCTGACTTTGGTCTGGCCAGAGCGTTTGGTGTACCTGTGCGGACTTACACACATGAGGTGAGGGGCAGAACATGGTTCTAGATTTCTAAAGGCTGTTCAGTGTGTTTTTACCCTAAATAAGGTAACACTGTGTCCTAACCAGATGCGGGATGTAACAAAATTGGTCAGTCTATGAGCTTAACAAAATCAGTCAAAAATTACAGCCAATCAGAAGAGCGAATGGACGGGCTCTTTCCCTAAGGGAAAATGGACATATTCTAATTTATAAATATTAAACCATTTTTTAATTATTTAAAAATGAGTGACTGATGCAATCTTTGGAAAAATGTCTTGGTTTACATTGATACAATTATGGAATGCACTTCTTGGTTCATATTGAGTTCACAGTTTTAACGTTTTTTTTTTTTTTTTTCTTTCTTTCTTTTTTTTCTTTTCTTCAATATTTGAGTAATTATACATATTTTAGTATACTATAAAGGTCACACTAAATAATATTATTAATAATAATAATAATAATAATAATAATAATACTTTGATTTGTGGAGTGGAATAAGTTGTGTTTCTTACTTAGACAGTTACAAAAAAATTGCTTGATTATCAAGTTTGTATCATTTTATCAATTCCATATCTTCATATAACACCAATATGTCATATGTTCATTGGAAAATGTCTCCTCCTCTTTGTTGCCATCTTGTTACTCCTAAGTAGGCTAGGAGACCTCTCCAGCTCTTTTAAATAATTTAGGAGCTGAGACCTAGTCTTAACACTTAGGAATCTTTATTAATCACTCTTATTCTTAAGTCTAGGAATAAGAGTAAAATTACGTCGTAGTTAGAATTTTGTTCATGTCTTATAGTGGTTTTACTATATTTTGTATATTAATATCCATCGCAGAGTTTCTGTTATACGGCTCGTTCAGTGAATCGTGGGCCGACTCAGTGATCAGCCGTAGAACAGTGATTCTGTTCAAATTCTGTATGAAATCTTAATTAATTCCCTTTGAGATAAATTAACCTGTTACAGTTCTCATACTTCGGGTCAGTTAAATGTGACCAAATACATTAAGTATAACTTTTAATCAATTTAAATAGTTGTACTATATTTTAGCTCAGTTCTTTAGCTAATATTTTGTGGAGATTTTTGGTACTAAATAATATGTGCAATAATTATGATCTATAAATGACCATTTAAAATATAACATTTTCTAGTATCCTTTTTAATATTACAATTAGTGTAGTATTTGGGGTTAAAACAGAAAATGTTTTTAAGTTCCAGTGCAAAGAGGCAAATTTGAGGTGTTTGGTGGCCAGAAAAATAATATTCATATGTAATGCCATGGTTTAACCACTAGATGCCCATATGGCTGTTTAAAGGGGTCATCGGATGCTAAGTTCACTTTTTCATGTTGTTTGAACATTAATGTGTGTTGGCAGTGTATGTACAAATCTACCCTATAATGATAAAAATCCATGCAGTGGTTTTTAATTAATCTGTAAAAATAATATCCCTTCTTTAAATCGAGCTGTTCTCAGATGCCTGTCGGTGTGCCGTCACACCGACAGAGGCCGCTCCCACGATAGTTGATTGACATGAGCTCTTACCTCAGATCAGCTGTCAGAGTCCAGTAACTTTCCTTGTTTCGATGCTGAAGCAGGGATGTAAGTTAGACAAGATATCTCCGATTGAGCGACTGAGGTGTTGTGTTGCTGGATGTAATAATGAACATAGTGGTCGTCACTTACTCCCGACATCTGAGCCGCTGAAGATGCAGTTGATTACATTTGTTTGTGAATGGAATGCGCCTCCCGATCTACATATATCCGTCTGTGTTCACGCAAATCATTCGTGATTCAGCTTCACTTATAGCAGAAGTATGTATAAGCGTTTTTTAATGAATCTTTGCGATTGCCTTTCCTTATAACGTGGTAGTTAGGAAGTTTAGCGGCTAAATGCGGCTAAAGTAAACAACCTCGTCATTCCACAGAGAGAAGAGAGGGGCGGGGTGAGCAGAGCTCATTTGCATTTAAAGGAACAACTCCTTAGAATGAGATGATTTTTGCTGAGCTCATTTTGACAAGGTAAAAAGGGTGTTGTTTTACAAAACCATTGAACAATTTTTAATCAAAGTATAGAGACTTTTCATTAAGACCCTAAAGAATCATATCAACTTGTGGAAAATGGGCATCTGATGACCCCTTTAATAAATATAGCATACAGGTATTTAGCTCTGCTGTTGTTGCTCAAAAGAGTTTTGCTGGTCATAACTGCTTGCTTATTTTATTTTTTTTAGATTGTGGGTTTTGCATTTGAATGTATATTTAGACATTATCAAACACTCGGACAGGGTCGTAAAAATTCTGTCATAATCTATTATTACCCATCATATTAATAAATGAATGAATGAATTAATATTTTAATTATAATAACACATTTAATTGCTTTCATTTTTGTTTGCATTTTCACTTTTAATTATGAACCTACAGGACGATATAGGCTTATACATTTGTTTTGAAGAGAACAGATTAATAGAGACTGCATCACTTTTCATGTTTAACACCACACAAACAGGAACAACGAAGGACACTAAATATCAGTCGATCTTTTGGTGTTTTTATGCTGTTTTTAGTTGATGAATGAACAGTACATAGTGTGCCTCCCATTCAATAAATTGCAATCTTTGTGCTTTGTTACTTTTGATATGAAAAAGTATCAGATTTGCATGCATACATGCATGCATAAGTGAATATTACAAAAGCCAAGTAAATATAGCAGGGCTCAACGCTAGGGATTTTTTCTACTGGCCTGGTTGGGCCAGTGATTAAATTTTTACTTGCCCGGTCAAATTTTTTACTGGCCCTGCCACAGAAAAATAAAATATTTGCTGTTATCATTGTTTTTGACCCATGTTCTCTTTTATTTCAATAAATAAGCTTGTATGACATCAAAATTTTACATACCAGTTAAATTGAACAATTCTCGATTACAATTTCACAGCAAAACCTACTAGCCTAATATGAAGTTCAAACATTATTTGTTTGTTTAAAAATGATTTTATCATTATTATTTTATTACAAATGAAATGATTCTTTAGGGAAAAACAGCAGACGGACTGAATGAACGCAAATTCAGTCTCTGCCAGCAGGTGGTGCTTATGGAATAATGATACAGCGTTTCCTTGGTTACTGCTGTAAACAAAGCAGCACCGTGCTTATGAACGCAACTTTAAATGCATTATACAGAGGCAAATAAAAAGAAAACGCCATGCAAACATTTCTTAAAACAGTCAGTTCATATCGGAGATGCTTTCATATAAACACAGTTTCAATATTTAGGATAATATTTCCAATGTTTCGCACATTGTGAACCGTGATTTTGCTCTGCCTGCTACAGTATCTGCCTCTGTTATCGGATGTTTAAAGAGTTCGTAATATTTCCACACACATGACATTTTGAAAAATGATTGCATGCAGTTTGTGTGCAAGCCCAGAACAGAGATCTGTTAAAATATGTCCGGTCGATTGGTGCATCTGTACTCCACTGTATAAATTAAATATAGGATAATCATTGTTAAAGCTACAAAGTTACTCGTCAAGATGGGTATTTTTATGTACTTTGAAGGCTATCCGTTCGTCAGAGACGCGTCTTTCTGTGTTCGCTTGAAATGTTAAATGAACAAGGCCTAAAAACGCGTGCAAATTATAAACTTTCGTGACGACGCAGCTGTGGCCCGATTGGGCCAGCGACAGATTCGTCAACTGTCCCGAGCGTCTTTCACGCTGGCCCCGGGCCATCGGGCACTCCTTATTGTCGAGCCCTGTACAGAATTTTAAAAAAAGTGTAAAATAATGTTTAAAAAACACAAGGCAACCAATTGCATTCAGCGAAACTCTTTATTGTATTCCTTGAATCGGCTGTCTTCACTGAGGGCCCCTCCACATGGAGACACGTTTAGTTTAAGTAAAAATTACGTATCATATCGTGTTTTGTCCAGATGGATCCAGCGTTTTGGGAGCCTGAAACCACTTTTTTTTTTTTTTTTTTTTTTTTTTTTTAAAAACGGGTCTCAGAATGGATAAATCTAAAAAAAAAAAAAAAAAAAAAACGACACCCTTGCGTTTTTGTGTACAGCCAATTCCTATTTTTTATGAAACGAGTAGGGCTGCCACTAACTACTATTTTTATATTGATTAATTTATTGGCTGATTAATTCCCCACAAAAAAAACCCAACAAATTTATTTAGGAGAAAAATATAAATGCACATTATTTCTGATAAATAAATAAATAAATTATACATATAATACAAATTATAATTCATTTTTTAAAATAAAATCAATTAATTGGAGCTGCTTTTGATTATTAAAAATGGAACCATTAAAATGGAATCCAGAAAAGTAATGGAAAACAGAATTTGGTAAATTAATTAGACAGGCTTTTTAATAATTATAATAATTATGATAAGACCCAATAATTATTATTGGTTTTTTTTGTGGTAATAAAAATAGATGTTAGTGAACAGCAGCCTTTAAAATGAGTTAAAAATACATGAAGAGTTCAGATGCAAAAGCCTCTAAGAAAAAGCTTTTTATTTTTTTTTTTTTCCTTTCAATAATTAAACACTGTGTCATTTGGTATTGTTAGTGCTTTGTCAGACACGTGCAGCTTAAGTTCAAATGGAGCTGGTTTTTAACCAGCAAATAACATAAGCCGCTTTTCCAATATCGGGAACCGAACGGTTCTTAGAGCGGTTAGGTACGGTTCCAGTTGTGTTTCCACATGAGCCTGGTACGGCATGGCACGATTACAAACCGTTCTCGGCCCGGAATTCTTGGCATGGGCCAATTCATTAGACAACCGTGCTGAACCGTGCTGATAGAATGTGTGTGCTAAGCAGAAGCACGCTATTTGATCAGACAGCCAAGTAAACAGCTACGCTGCGTTCATAGCTTGTGCATTAATACTGTCAATAAATGTGGTATTTTTTAGAAAGGGTTTACCTGCTGTGTCCGTCTCCGTTGGCATCCATATTCCCTCAGCATTTTGTTGGTAATGCCGGCTAATCCATTGCCTCCACCCCCCGTCGTCGTCGAGCCGCGGGAGGAAAGGCCGAGGCAGCCACGTGCAGAAGGCCCCTCTGATGAATGCATGTCGACTCAGTTCCTGCATCACTCAAAAGAGCCATCTGTTTCATTCACAAAGGCCAGCCTCTGCCTCTCGGATGACGCGCGGTTTCTGGTGTCGTTTGGTGCTGCAGAGGACGAAGTGGATGACGACGATACCATGCCGACTGCAGCCTCTGGTTCAGGTAACTGGTCCACCTGCCAGGAGTCGGAGGCTTCCCTCATGGAGGTGCGCGAGCCCCCGGCCCCGATTGACGAAGAGCTGGTGAAGATCCTGTCTGAAGCTGTACAGGATTTGGGTCTTGATTGGTCGCCCCCCGAGCAACCAACCAAGAACAGATTGGACATGCAGTATCTGCAGTTGGGCCGCCAGGTTGCCATGTCTGCACGTGGGTGGAAATATGTGCCATTGCTTCCATCGAAGCTGTGCCGCACCACGAGCCACATCACATAAGGCTTATATGGCAGCCGGCCAGTCAGCATCCGCGATCCACACTATGGCCGTTCTACAGGCTTTTCAAGCCAAAATTCTGCAAACGCTGGACGAGGAGGCGCCGGACTCTGCCACCTTCAAAAAGCTGTGCTCAGCCACTGGCTTAGCGCTCAGAGCCACGAAGAAGATGGCTCGGGGAATCGGCCGCTATATGGGCAGTCTCGTCACGCTGCAGAGGCATCTTTGGCTGACGTTGACTGACATGAGGGAGTCAGAGAAGGCTCAGCTGTTGAACGTGCCCATTTCCCCGCTCGGCCTGTTCGGGGATGCTGTGGGCCCGTTTTCTGAGAAGTTTCTGGAGGCGATGAGCCATTTCCTACCAAAGAGAGATTGGTCCGCTGCATCCCAGCCACGTTCCAGACCCTCTTTCTTGCAGCGTTCAAAAAGGCGTGAAAGACGGCCGCCTACTCCTTCCTCGGGAGCGAGGGTGGACCCAGAGCCAGCCGTGAGACCGAAAGCGAGATCCACAGCAGCGTTCCTGACTGCGGTGGTCTGAGGGGGAAGTGGCCGCCCGGAGAGACGGATGACGAGCAGCTTCGCAGGAGAGTTCGTCTTGCTGCGTTTCACCTGCCTGTTCCCTTGCATATTGTGGGCAACAGCAGGAAATATCAGTTTCCAATAAAGTTTGCACTAGAATACAAAACAAACACTGTTCAGCAAAAGAGCTCTTTTCCCCCTCACAATTGTTCCCAGTCACGCGTTATAAGCAGAGTCCCGTTTTCGAACGGCGCTCTGCAGGGCGCAGGCCCCGTGCGTTCTCTCAGTCTAAGCACGAGTGTTTCTCCGGCTCATGCTGGTTGCCCAGTCGGTGCAGAAGGCATCATCAATGCCCCTCAGGTAGTGAGCGGTTCCCCGTCATCAGACGACGAGCCGTCTCGGACGAATCACGGGGCGCTTCAACCCCTCTCTCACTATTTGGACGCGTGACGCGCGCTTCCAGGTGTGTCAGAATGGGTGCTGAACACGGTCTTGAGCGGGTATACGCTTTAGTTTGCATGCAGACCACCCCGCTTCAGCAGCGTGATGATGTCAGATGTGCAGGATAGAGATGCACCGGTTTTGCGGGCAGAAATTTGTTCTGTCCTTGCAAAACAGGCAATCGAAGTTGTTCCCCTGGAGAATACGGAGTGTGGCCTTTACAGTCGCTACTTCCTAGTCCCCAAAAAGGACGGGGGTCTTTGCCCTATTCTGGATTTGAGACCGCTGAGCTGTGCGAAGGCGAAGCGCGAGTTCAAAATGATAACAGTAAAGCAGATCCTCGTGCATATTCAGCCCGGGGACTGGTTTATCTCGGTGGACCTAAAGGACGCATATTTTCACATCCAAATAGTCCCTTGTCACAGGCGCTTTCTGAGATTCGTGTTCGAGGACAGAGCTTATCAGTTCAAAGTTCTCCCGTTTGGCTTGGCTTTGGCTCCACAGGCTTTTATGAAGTGCATCAGTGCAGTGCTTTCCCCTCTCAGGCGGAGTGAAATTCGCATCCTGAATTATCTGGACGACTGGCTTGTTATAGCCCAGTCGCGGGATGCACTGGAAAGCCACAAATGCCAGCTTCTAGAGCACCTGAAGCATCTAGGACTGACGATCAATGTGCAGAAGAGCAAGCTTCACCCCACGCAGAATATCACATTCTTAGGAATGAATCTGGACTCACGATCGATGAGAGCACGTCTCTCTCAAGAGCGAATGCAGTCTTTGATCAGCTCTCTCACCTTGTTCAAACCGGGGAGAGTGGTGGTTCTGAAATGCTTTCAGAGACTGTTAAGAGCGTATGGCAGCAGCAGCTGTGGTGTGTCAGCTCGGGCTTCTGCATTCTGTCATTTGCGTGTCTTGGTGACTCACGGATGCATGCAGACGCTAGCCCCCTGGTTCAACACGAGAATGTTTGAGCAGGGAGTCTCGATGGGCAGAATGGTCAGCAGGAAAATCGTCACTACGAATGTCTCATTGACGGGCTGGGGAACCCTTTGCAACGGCAGACCGGCTTATGGCACGTGGACGAGTGCCCAAGCGAAGTGGCATATAAACTGCCTAGAGCTGAAGGCAGTATTTTTAGCTTGGCAGGGTTTTCTTCCACTGATGACGGATCGACACGTCCTGGTTCGAACAGACAACACAACGGTGGTGTCCTACATCAACCATCAGGGAGGTATTCGTTCACGCTCGCTTCAAAGGCTAGCGGAGCGCTTTCTGCTTTGAGCGGACAGAAACCTTCTGTCAATTCGAGCAGTTCATGTTCCCAGCAGTTCATGGTGTATTACGAAAGATGAGAACCCAGCCAGCTGTGATGTGTCTGTCATTCTATCGTTTTTGTAGGACTGCTTGGATGCTCGGCGTACGCCATCTACTCTAAAAGTGTATGTGGCTGCTATTTCAGCTTTACATTTGCTTATCGGTGATCGTTTGTTCGGTAGGCATCATCTGGTGACGAGCTTTTTAAGAGGAGCGTGGAGGTTGCATCCGTTTCGCCCTAATATGGTACCAGTTTGGGATCTGTCCTTAGTGCTTAGTGCACTCGCCGAGCCACCCTTTGAGCCGCTGCTTTCGGCAGAATTGAAGGTGCTCTTATTCAAGACTGCGCTCTTGCTTTCTTTGGCATGTGGCAAGAGGGTGGGCGACTTACATGCACTGTCTACGAACACTGCGTTTATCGAGTTCGGCAAGGATGACTGTATGGTTAGACTGCAGCCTAAGTGGGGGGTATGTGCCTAAAGTGCTTTCTACATCGTTTAAAGCGCAGGCCATCATGCTTCAGGCGTTTGCTCTTCAGGATTCAGAACCAGCGGCACATCCACTATGCCCAGTCCGTGCCCTTCGAGTTTATCTGGAGAGGACTAGTCATTTCAGACAGGTGGAACAGCTGTTTATATGTTTCGGTGGCCGTACCAAAGGGCTGCCAGTGTCAAAACAGCGGCTGTCACATTGGATTGTGAAAGCGATCGTGTTGGCGTATGCTTCTAAGAATCAGGCCTGTCTGTGGGGAGTACACGCCCATTCCACGAGAAAAATGGCTTCGTCGTGGGCTTGGGCAAAAGGTATGTCGATTCAGGATATTTGTCTGGCAGCAGGATGGTCTTCACAAGACACTTTTGCCAGATTTCACAACCTGGAGATTCCATCATTCGCACCGCTCGTTCTGTCTGTCCAGTGATGTATCTACAGCTTGGTAATTGGCGGTTGCCCACACCTGGCCACGCACCCCGAGATGACCAGGGTGGTTTCGACTAGGTCCGGTAGACCCAGGACGTGCCTATAATGTAAAAAACTGTAGTCAGCGCTCTATACATGCGTTCGAGCTGTTTGACAGCGGTAAGTGCGCTGTTTTTCTTATGTATTGAGTGGTATAAACTGTATATGTACGTGGCTTCAGCAGCGCTGTGGCCAGTCCATGCGTAGCATTACAGGTCCTTCTCAAAAAATTAGCATATTGTGATAAAGTTCATTATTTTCTGTAATGTACTGATAAACATTAGACTTTCATATATTTTAGATTCATTACACACAACTGAAGTAGTTCAAGCCTTTTATTGTTTTAATATTGATGATTTTGGCATACAGCTCATGAAAACCCAAAATTGCTATCTCAAAAAATTAGCATATCATGAAAAGGTTCTCTAAACGAGCTATTAACCTAATCATCTGAATCAACTAATTAACTCTAAACACCTGCAAAAG
>JAHKKF010530952.1:12582-44585 GCA_019740295.1 Labeo calbasu
AGCTCATTTGCATTTAAAGCAGCCTCGACCAGAATGAGATGATTTTTGCAGAGCTGATTTTGGCAAGGTAAAAAGGGTGTTGTTTTACACAACCATTGCAAATTTTTAACCAATGTATATTATAGATTTTTCATTAAGACCCTAAAGAATCATATCAACTTGTGGAAAATGGGCATCCGATGACCCCTTTAAGTTTTGAATTTTCCTTTAGGCTTTATAAGATTTTGGGTAAATTTGGACAGGCCCCTTTTTTTAAACAACCACAGTCTATCTATTATAGTTTAAGACAGTTAGGGTATGTCGAAAAACTCATCATATCAATCATGTTTTCTCCTTCAACTTCAAAATCATCCTATATCGCTGTTTTACCTAGTGTTTGATCTTCTTTGCATGTTCACTTTGCAAAGACTGTGACGGTACTTCTGCAGCAATGCAGGATGATTTTAAAATGATTTTTGAAGTTGAGGGAGAAAATACGATTGGAGTTTTTCGACATACCCTAACTGTCTTGAACCAGAATACACAGAGTTTAGGCAGAGCAAGACAAGACAAGCATTTGAGATTAAAAGGATATAAATTGTATGTTTTTAATGAAATAACCGATCGTTTTGCTGGATAAAACCCTTCTTCCTCAGTCGGGATCCTTTACAACCGCATTTGGGATCGTTTGAAGCCGCATTTAAACTGCATTTTGGAAGTTCAAACTCGGGGCACCATACCAGTCTATTATATGGAGAAAAATCCTGAAATGTTTTCCTCAAAAAACATAATTTCTTTCCGACTGAAGAAAGAAAGACATGAACATCTTGGATGGCAAGGGGGTGGGTACATTATCTGTAAATTTATGTTCTGGAAGTGGACTTCTCCTTTAATTTATGTTCCGAAGATGAACGAAGGTCGGTTTGGAACAACATGAGGGTGAGTAATTAATGACAGTATTTTCATTTTTGGGTGAACTAACCCTTTAACAATCAACATTATACTAACAAATGCGAATGACTGAACTTTACTCGTACTGAATACAGAATATTCCTTTATAGGAACGTCCAAGGTTCAAAAGGCACAAATAGCTTTTGGACTGAAAATGGATTTTTCCTTAGCAAAATTTGCAGTGACACACTTAAAATGGAAGTAAACAGAGCAAATGCTTTGCATAAATGTGCAGCTTAAATTTTTGTTACAGCACTTGCATGAATTATTCAGTAAAAACCTGTTATTATTTGATCTATGAAGTTCTCTAAATCGTCTTGGAGGTGGAGGACTACTTTTTCGAGATGGATGAACTTCTGCCTTCATTTTTTATGAGTTTGAGCCAACTAAACACGCCTTTTCTTGGTATTCTTTTAAGTTGAAATATTGGATGTAACATTATATAAGCAGCTCTACCACAGCAGTTTCATGGTAATACATAAAAATATAATGAAAGGTTTTTGTGACTTAATGGAGACAGAACATTTGTGCAGTAGCGTACATGAATATACAGATTCAATCTGACGGCCAATATTTTTCTTTTTTTGAGTCAAAGGTGTCTTTTCGAATCGTTACGGCTTAGTCGAACCCAGACCGTCCGTTTAAGCTGGTGTGACCCGGGTTTGTTCCAGCAGAGATGCGGATTCATAGACCTGATCGTCTTCCTGCGAATCCATCAGGGAGTTTGTGTAGTGGAAATTGAACTCTGCATTCATCTATAATATGGAAAGACTCTTGATATCAGTCCGTCATCCATCAACAAGCTTCCTGTCTGTGCTGATAGCTGTGTCATCCCCTCTCTATCTATCTGGAAATGGAGCACAACCACACCCCTCCTTTCTCTTTCCTCTTTAACACTGGCTTCCAGGGATCACACACACACACACACACACACACTTAGCTCAGTTTTCACCAACAGTTTTCTGTCTCTCCAGCTCAGGCTCATGAATTGTGTTCTGTCTCCAGGCGTCTGCTGAACGCCGCACACTCATCGTCTCCTGAAACGCGAACCTTTGGCAGAGATCACATGACCTCTGTAACTCCACCGCCTCTACAACGCACTTTTCCTCTCTTTAGAACACAAACCTCGGCTCGCTTTCTATTTTAGTCGCTGGCGATTGATCTGAATGATTCAGAGAGGAGATTCAACGACGTAAATCAATCCTACAGAACCACAAAACACACACTTACATACTTCATAGGCTTCTGCATAGGTTGACATTACACCATCCCACAATGCAATGGGCATGTTTTACCATTATGATATATAGTATGTAGACCATATTCGTAAAAAACTAAATTACTGAAAAAAAGTTTCTAAAAGCCTTTTTTGTTTAATTTAAAGAAGTATAAGATTATTTTATGAATTTTTGCAAATCGCCTTTCCTAATAATGTGCTAGTTAGCAGGTTCTGAGAGAGGGGGCGGGGTGAGCACAGCTCATTAGCATTTAAAGGGACATGCAACAAAACAGTTTGCTGTGAACAGAGCTGATTTTGACAAGGTAAAAGGGTGTTTTTACCCTACCATTGAGACATTTTAACCAAAGCATGTTATAGACTTTTCATTAAGAACCTAAAGAATCATATCAACTTGTGGAAAATGGGCATCCGATGACCTCGTAGAGTAAAATTATTAAAAAATAAGGATAATTAAAACATACTGTTGGCGAAGATATGGAGCATTAGGAATTTCTTAAAAAGAAAAATATATGATCATTTTAAATAATAATAAAATAATAAAACACACACATTGTTTTTATTTAATAATTAATTGATTATATTTTTATTTATTGAAATAAATATGATAATTTTTAAATAAAAATTCTAAATTAACTTCAGCTTTGATATTTGTAAATAATAATAGTAGTAGTAATAATAATATATTATTAAATTGATATTATATTTAAATTAATATATATTATATTTATTACATTTATATTATTATTATATAATATATTGATATATATTTATTTATTAAAATAAAATTTGATAATATACATCTTTAAAAATAAAAATTCTGAAAACAAAATTCAGCTTATCTTTAAAATAATAATAATAATAATAATAATAATAATATTCTATTTATAGTCGTTTTTAATAAAAACTAAATTCTCCCATGTTAAAAATAATAATAAAGGCTCAAAACAGATCACCTATTTTGAATTTGAAATTTCATTTGTAATAACAATAATAATAATAATGATAATAATAATAATAATAATCTATTTATAGTCATTTATAATTTTTCTTCTGTCATGTTAAAAAATAACAATTTCTTTAAAAAATATATATATATGATAATTTTAAAATAATAATAAAACAATAAAATCAATTAACTATATAAGAATTATTATATAAAATAGGAATATTTGGTTTAATTATTTCAGTGACTGAAATGAATGAACATGATAAATTATTGTATAAATATTAATTAAAATTTTATGAAATTATATTTATTAAAAGACACAACTTTTGAGTAAAATGTAGAACAGTAATGTAAATTCAGATAAATTCCGAATGCTAATTTTTGTAAAAAAAAAAAAAAAAAGTAATAATAATAATAATAATAATAATAATAATAATAATTATATATAAATTACCCCAAAACACACATTCCTCCACATATTTATGATATCATTCAAAAGTTTAATTATTATTTTTCTTCAGCAATGATGCATTAAAATGATAAAAAATGGCAGTAAAGACAGAATTTACAGTATAATGTTGTGGTATGTGTACTACTGTATACTACGCTATTATTTTAACTTTTTATTTATATAAAAATCCTGAAAAACATAATAATGAAGAACTGTTAATAATCAGAAATGTTTGAGCTGCAAATCAGCATATTAGAATGATTTCTGAAGGATCATGTGACACTGAAAACTGGAGTAATGATGCTGAAAATTCAGCTTTGCATCACAAGAATACATATTCACAGTTATTAGAATAGTAAAAAATATTTAACATTTTTACTGTATTTTTGATTAAATAAATGCAGCCTCTGTGAGCCTAAAAGACAAAAAAATTAAATAAATCTCACTGACTCCAAACTTTTGAACAGTGATGTATACTAGAATGTGGCAGAAACATTTTTAAGGCAGAGCTTAGCTTGAAGTGGCTACAAAAAAGTCGAGTATGGCTCCTTTAAGACAGCTCTGATACACCTCCTCATTTGAAGTTCTGGAAACCTGAATTATCTGAACTGATGCTCTAGTGTGGATCTAGGCTAACTGCTGGTGCTATCGGCATATTTACCTCGCGCAGTAAATCCAGCAAGACTGCTGATGAATAAACAAATCCAATTAAAGAAAGCGTTAGCCTGGGAATGCTTACCTCAGCCTCTTTAACACACACAAACACACACACCTTAATCGGAGCTTTAAGCAGCACCGCCATTGAGCATCACTGCACGACTCCGCTGTCCTGAAGAATTTATAACCACTCTGAACTCAGATCACTAACACCAATCGCCTTGAAGATACACACGCGAACACACGTAGACATACACGCTACGTTGTACACTCACACACCTACATGTGCACGCACAAACCTGATGGGTGTTGCCATCTCATTCAGCAAGCAAAACCAGCTGCTGAGCTTCCATCGATCTACAGGCCTGAGAAGAATACTGATTACACACACATACACACTGCAATCTGGTTTTCAACACAAGGACACACACACACTTGAAAATACATTAACAGGCTGTGGCTATTTGAGAAGTGCTCACACTCTCTGCCTCAGATCTCCATGTTAACAGAAGCCCTGCCCACAGCCAGAATACAAGCACCGCCCACCTTTACAATTCAAAACTTCCTGCAGCGACAAAACAAGCGCCGTTGTTACAATACAAGCTCCGCCCACACTCAAAATTGATTTGTGCATTTCAGAATGTGACGATAGTGGCAGTTAACGCAAAATATGTCACATGTACAGATTAAATGAATCGCCAACATGCAGACCGACGGCACATCCAAATACTTCCCTAATCATTTTGGGAAAACATTTTAGTCAAACTGCATTAGGCTACATGTATATTTGGAAATTAAAAGTCTGTATTTACCCTTTTATAATAAAATTTATAATAAAAAATAAGTTTATAATAAAATTTTTCCTGCTCAAAACAGATGACCAATTTTGATTTTGGAATTTTGATTTGTTATAATAATAATAATAATAATAATAATAATAATAATAATATTATTATTATATTGTATTTAGATTATTATTTACATACAAATTTTTATAGTAAATCTAAAGTAATACAAAACTGTATATGTTCAGCTTTGATTGTTTTTAAATATTATTATTATTATTATTATTGTTGTTTATGTTGTATTGTATTTTGATTAGTATTTTGACAATTTATTTATTAAAATAAATTTGATAATATGCATCTTTAAAAATCTAAATTCTGAAAACAAAATTTTGCTTTGCTATTTTTAAAACAACAACTTCAATAACGTTATTATTATTATTATTATTAATCTATTTATAGGCATTTATAATAAATTAAAGATAACAATAAAGGCTCAAAACAGATGATAAATTTATATTTTGGGATTTTAATTTGTAATAATAATAATAATAATAATAATAATAATCATGTTAATAATAATATTGTAAGTAGATTATTATTTAAATAACCATTTTAGTAAGAATCTAAAATAATAATACATTTTACACACACACACACACACACACACATACATACATTAAATAAATATTTTTTTTAAATTACATTTTCAAAATCAAACTTTAGCTTTGATGTTTATTTTTATTTATGTATAATAATGATAATAATTAACAATAATAATAAAAAATATTATTATTGTATTCTACTTTAATTATTATTTTGTTGATTTATTTATTAACATAAATGTGATCATGTACATCTTTAAAAATCTAAATTCCAAAAACAAAATTTAGCTGTGCTATAATAAATAAATAAATAAATAAATCCATGTATAGCCATTTATAATAATTATTTATTGTTATAAATGTTAAAAATAAGAATAAAGGGAGATTTTGATTTGTAATAATAATAATAATAATAATAATAATAATAATAATAATAATAATAATAATAACAGATTATTATTTAAATAATTTTAGTAAAAATCTAAATAAATAATACATTTTATATGCATTTACATTAGACAATATATATTTTTTTAAATCTAACTTTCAGCTTTGTTACTTTTTCAGCTTTTGTTCAGCTTATCTTTTATTTATACAATAACAATAACTAATAATAATAATTGTTATTAATAACTATCATATTTTTATTACTGTATTCTATTTTAATTATTATTTTGTGCATTTATTTATTTATTAAAATAAATGTGATCATGTACATCTTTAAACATGAAAGTTCCGAAAACAACATTTAGCTTTGCTATTAAATAAATAAATAAATAAATAATCTATTTATAGTCATTTATAATAAATGACTAAATACATTTTGGAATCTTCATTTATAATAATAATAATAATAATAATAATAATAATAATAATAATAATAATAATAATTATTATTATTATTATTATTTATTTATTTATTAAAAAGAAATTAGAATATTTTTATATAAAAAATGACATCAAAATTACAAATGTGCTATTAATAAAATTAATAAAATATTTTTCAGTTTCACCTTGTTGTCTGAGGCATGTGCCTATGGTATCAATCTAAAGCTAAATTTCTGCTATTGACTAAATCCTACCACCCAGTCACAATACAGGCGCCGCCCACAGACAGACGAAAAACCACAAGCACAACACGAGCGCCACCCACAACCCAAGCTCCGCCGCACGACTACCTGACATTTCAGAGTTGTTCCCATAGAGTCTTCCATTGTGATTAACATTTACTCAGCAGGCCTAGAGCATCTTCTCCCTGCAACACTAATGAGCTCTGCTGGCTCGTTACTGCCAATTCATTTCCAGAACATCCTTCGAGTCATCATAAAAACATGAATCCAGCGTTCACGTATCATACATAAATGCAGTTTCATGTCGCTTTATGGAAACGGCACGTAATGTCTTTTTAAAGCGTAATATGATGCTGCGGCATCAAACATCTGCTGGAGAGCATCACGAACATAACATCCAAGAGAGGAGTATTCCCTTTGACAAGCGCACAGGCAAAACTCCTGATTTTCAAAATAATTTAATTTGGATGCACCGTCCCTGACTATTCGCTAAACAGACAGCGATTTAAATTTCAGCAAACTAATGCAAAACTAATGGATAAAATAATAGTTATTCAGTAGGGCTTTTCTCCTAGGCAAAAAGCATTTCATTTAAAGATTAGCGGTAAGCTGCTCTATTTCTCTCTCTCACTTTGACAATGAGACTGTAAGTGATTTGACTTTATAGAGCCAGGGGTAAGTGAGCATGTGTGTGTGTGTGTGCGAAACAGGAAGTCGTCAGCTATAAGACACAATGGGGCAAACTCCTCCCCTTCGCATGCCCCTCCCTCTCATTTGCATAATTGCAGATCTTTAAAGTCTTGTGCTACAACGCCTGCAGAACAAAGATCACTGTTATTTGGAAAGCTTCATATTTAAACTTGTGTAAATTACAATATCAAAATCTGCAGACACAAATTAAACGGATAAAACATATTTTGATTTTTCACTTAAAAAGGAAAGTTCACCCCAAAACGACAATTTTGTTATTATTTACTCAAACACTACTTGAAATTCTTTCTCCTGTGCAACACAGAGGGAAAATTAAAAGACAAAGTCCATACGTCTGATTCTGATTTGTGAATCATTCATTTTTATTTCAACTAATCTTTTGTTAGTTTAAATTATTTGAGAGTTAGTTGAAAGAATTGTGCACGTAATTACATTTTTTTCAGTTTATGATAAGTAGTTTTAACTCTGATTCATGAATTATTCATTATTTTAAAAGCATTCTGCTTGTTATTCAGAATTGTTTTTATTTCTTTACCTGAAATTATTTTTGTTTGTTTATTTATTTATTTATCAAAAAATATGTTATGTTTGACTCAGTACTAGTCCAACTTGTGCACTAGATTACAATGAATTTTTTCAGTTCATAAGAGAAGTAGCATTAAGTCTGATTTGTGAATCATTTACTTTTATTTGAACAAATCTTTTATTTAAAATTGTTGTATATTTATTTACCTGACACTATATTTTTTATTTATTTACCAAAAAATATTTTATATAAATCTATAAAAGTAGTAATGACTTATATTTTTAGTTTATAAGTATCGCCGAGTCTATTTCATGAATGATTCATTCTAAAAGCATTTTGTTTGTTATTTACACCTGAAATTATTTTTTACTTATTTATCAAAAAATACTTAATGTTTACTTATTTACTTGTCATTATACTTACTTAATCAGAATTATTTTTATATTTATTTATTATTATTTATAATTATTATTTATATTTATCAAAAAATATCTTATGTTTGACTATAAGCAGTCCATATAACTTGTACACTAGATTACAACAAATCTTTTAAGTTAATAAGAGAAGTAGTGTTGAGTCTGATTCGTGAATCTTCACTTTTATTTGAACAAATCTTTTGTTGAAATTGTTATGTATTTACCTGACATTATATATTTTATTTATTTACTATTTTAGCTTATTAATTTACCCATAATTATTTTCTATTTATTTATTTAACAAAAATTATTTTATATTCATCTATAAAAGCAGTACACAACGACTTGTGCGCTTATTATATTTTTAGTTTATAAGAATTATCGCTGAGTCTAATTCATGAATGAGTAATTCTTTTAAAAGCATTTTGTTTATTCACACCTAAAATTATTTTTATTTATTTATCAAAAAATATTTAATGTGTACTTATTTACCTGTCAATATACTTATTTAATCAGAATTATTTTATATTTATGTACCAAAAATATTTTATATTCAACTATAAAAGTTGAATATACATATGAATACATATGAATTTCACTTTATGAGAAGTAGCGCTGAGTCTAATTCATGAATGATTAATTTTTTTAAAAAGCATTATATTTGTTATTCACACCTGAAATTATTTTATATTTATTTATCAAAAAAATATTTTATGTTTGACTATAAGTAGTCCATGTAACTTTTGCACTAGATTACAACAAATCTTTTAAGTTAATAAGAGAAGTAGTGTTAGAGTCTGATTCGTGAATCATTCACTTTTATTTGAACAAATCTTTTGTTATTTGAAATTGTTTTACATGTATTTACCTGACATTATATTTATTTATTTATTTACTATTTTATTTTATTAATTTACCCAGAATTATTTTCTATTTATTTATTTACCACTAATTATTATATATTCATCTATAAAAGTAGTACATAACGACTTGTGCGCTTAATTACTATATTTTTAGTTTATAGTGTTGAGTCTGATTCGTGAATCATTCACTTTTATTTGAACAAATCTTTTGTTATTTGAGATTTTTAAAATACTATAATATTTATTTACTTGTCATTATATTTATTTATTTATCCAGAATTATTTTATATTTATTTATACTTATATTTAACTATAAAAGTAGTACATATGACTTAATTACAATATTTTCACTTTACGAAAAGTAACATTGAGTCTAATTCATGACTGGTTAATTCATTTTGTTATTCACACCTGAAATTATTTTAGATTTATTTATTTAATTATTTATCAAAAACATATTTAATGCTTGACTCTATAAGTAGTGCATACAACAGTGCACATATTACAGTCATTTTAGTGATTTTACTGACACTGGATCTGATTCATCAATGACTCATTCTTTAGAACGAATCTTTTATTTTCATAATTTACTTATGAAACTTACTTTATTATACCTGAGATTATTTATTATTTATTATTTTATATTCATTTAAAACTACTTTATTTTAGACTCTAAAAAGTAGTCCATACAACTTGTGCACTATAGTACTATATTTTCAGTTTATGAGAAGTAGCACTGATTCATGAATCATTCATTCTTTCGAGCAAATCTTTTTAGTGAATCAGTTGATTCAGTTCACAAAAACTAAGTAGTGCATACAACCTGTGCATTATATCACAATCATTTTATTTTATGAGAAGTAGCACTGGATCTGATTCATCGATGATTCATTCTTTAGAACAAATCTTTTATTTTCATAATTTACTTCTAATTATACCTGAGATTATTTATTATATTTGTTTATCAAAACCTATTTTATATTTCTTCAAAACTATTTTATTTTAGACTCTAAAAAGTAATCCATATGACTTGTGCACTATATTACTATATTTCCAGTTTATGAGAAGTAGCACTGATTCGTGAATCATTTATTCTTTTTAGTGAATCAGTTGTTTGTCATTCACACCTAAAATTATTTTAGATTTATTATTTTTCAAAAATATATTTAATGTTTGACTCTATAAGTAGTGCATACAACCTGTGCATTATACAATCGTTTTATTTTATGAGAAGTAGCACTGGATCTGATTCATCCATGATTCATTCTTTGGAACAAATTTTTTATTTTCATAATTTACTACTAATTATACCTGATATTATTTAAGATTTGTTTGTCAAAACCTATTTTATATTTCTTCAAAACTATTTTATTTTAGACTCTAAAAAGTAATCCATACGACTTGCGCACTATATTACTATATTTTCAGTTTATGAGAATTAGCACTGATTCGTGAATCATTTAATCTTTTGAACAAAGCTTTGTAGTGAATCAGCTGATTCAGTTCACAAAAACAGTATGAATAAATCATTCACAAACTAGACTGATCTGGCTCTCTTGTCGACTGAATCACTGATTTGACAAGACGATGGTCAGTGAATAACTTATCAATTAGATACAGCACACAAATACTGTACTGAACGATTTTATGATAATTTTATGATGCTTTCAAAGCTTGAAAGCTTCAGTTCTTTTGTATTCCATGAAAGAAAGTCATAGGGGTTTAAAACGACATTGAGGGGAGTAAACAAAGACAGAATTTACATTTACAGGTGAAGTATTACATGTAAATGACCCTTTACTCCCTGAGGACTAGCGATTGCAGCACCCTGGGAGTGAATAAAAAAATAACACACGGTCACCTTGTTGGCTATACAGTTAAAATCACCTCACAATTTTGCTGCAAACGTGGTAATCGAGAAACCCAGTCTCTCAGCTTGAGTTTAAAGCCAGATATCATCGCTACTTTCAAATAAATATACGAATCAGAGAGTCATCCAGGCCCTGTCGAAATGACATCAGTCGGACCTATTTGTACATCATATTATTTGCACACTGGAGTAATGAAAGTGATTTCTGTTGACACAAAGTGAATTCCTTCTCCGCCTGAGCCTTTATTGCACCACGAGTGCCGTCGATCACGCTGATTACATTTGTAAAACCAGCGATCACAATGAAACGCACATTATTTTTTTCACCATTGGAGACAGTAAATGCACCGGGTCAAACGTTTGCACGACGCAGAGCACATTGTCACGTCAAGCCTGCTTTTTACAAATGCCCACGTGGGCGTAACAAATGGCGAGCGCGCTCTTCCGAGCCCGCCGTTCCAAGTTTTATGTGTACGCGAGGTTTATTCACGAGGGCCCTGAATTCATAGCTCATGCTGAGGAAGTGATATTTGGACCAGTATTTCTGTGGGAAATCTTTTAGCTCCTGTGAGATTTATATGAAGAACTAATCCAACAGCAGCAGACATAACGGATAACCCACACACACACAACCCAATATAGCCCGAGCCAGCTGGGCTGAAATTGCCCAGACTGATTTAATATTCTGTGTGGACAGAGATACCACAGCACCTGGCATCAAATCCTCAATTCCAAATCAGATCAATTCAGAAATCAACTTCACTGAATGGCACAGCACTTATTAAAGACAGCTGCTCATTCTAGAGCCTTTTGAATGATGATTCTACAGCTTTGTCCAACCATTCTAAAGCCTTTCTGCATGGATCCTTACTAGCATGGCTGTACCAAACAATAAAATGGCCATGAGGACCAGCAGTTTTTCCACTGATTTGATTTTCAATGGCATTTTTGGACCTTTTTTGAGGGTATAACACACTCTTAAAAACTAAAATTTCAAAAGGGTTTTTTTCCCGTAGTGAAGAACCACTTTTTGGTTCCACAAAGAATGTTTCAGCGAACAGTTCTTAAAAGAACCATTTTATTTCTTCATGTCATGACAATTTTAATAACCTACAGAACATTTTGTGCGACTGAAAGGTTCCATAGGTGTTAGAGGATCTTAATGGAACCACCAAAGCCAATATGAAGGCCTTAATGTAACTTGTATCAAATTATATCACAAATCAGGTTACAGGAGAGAAAAAAAATCATTACAGGGACATATTTTTCCACTTTCAAAGGCATTTTTTGCCCTGAGCACCCCACAATTCCTGACCACGTCAAACTGATTTCTCCCTGTGTGGTGAAACATTTGTCGTTTCTTCAATAACTACATTACAAAATCATTAATCCAGAAAAGAGCTTCATAGACAACACCGACTGACCCAAATGCATGTGCTGAATTGTCTGGGATCTTGACAGAAGTCTGCCAAATATTTAACAGTAAAATTAGGCAGTATGACAATATTATATAGTATAAAGTCACCTATGCATAGGTGAAACGCATATATATATATATATATATATATATATATATATATATATATTAATTACTTTCATTTTGAACGATACATACACACACACACAGCATTTCCTGTTAAATATATAATATAGTCAGTCACACACACACACACGCACGCACACGCCTTAAAATCCGAAGCGTTGTGAACTTACAGCATCATTCCGTACCGCTGCAATAATACATACGAGGATATGTTCATCTTATAAAACGCGACGATCCGTCCGCAAACACCGCTGAAAGTGTTTATATCCGTGTCTGAGAAACCATTCATATGATCACAGACAATCCCTCATAGGAACGTACATATAAACTCTCTTCATACGATCACAGAAACCACCATCATCTTCATCATCGGCTAATCGATGAGCTCAAGGAGTCGCACAGATTTGCTGCTATCCTCCGTCTGTCCTATTAAAATCACGGCAGTGATTCGGTTCTTCTCCCGTCTGCAGTCTGGACTCACCCAGCGCCGAATGAGAGCACCTCACACACGCGCACATGAGCGCGCGCACACACACATCAACGCGCGCGCCTCTCCAAGTCGCGTTTATTCAGTCGACGAAATGTCTGAACAAATAAACTGCGACGAAACGAGCGTGTTAGAGAGACTCTAACGCAAATACTGAGAGAAATATGTCTCTTCCTCACAACAGCTTACCACGAGAGCCACATTTCCCGCCAAAATATCAGTAAGTACTGCATTAGGAACATTTCTGACGGTCATTTTTAAGTTACCTCAGTTTAATTTTAGTAACTACATGGTATTTTGAGAGAATTTCATGTGTTTCCATGGTAAATATTTTAAGGGGAGCTGCATATGTGATCAAACTGAGATATCTACATTTGTTCTTAAACGTTTATTCTTACAGAAAACATACCATGATGGTAATACCAGAGTACACTTTGAAATACCAGAGTTCAAGCATAAGCACCTGAATACATGTGGAAATCAAACAGTACCATATTTATATGTTTAAGTCGCATAACCTTTCTTCAGAGCTGCTATGACTAAAATGCAATAGCAGAGAATTCAAAAACTCCTGAGAAGCAATATCTAGAAAAATACTGATCTCTGGTTTTGATCCGCACAAGATTTTGAAATAATTTATAGGCCTACAGATATGTAGTCAGCAAAAACACTACCAAATCTGGCAAATTCCAATGTTTTAGATACACTTGATCCATAGTTAATCTCTTTACATACAGCGTGATGGACAGTTTACTCAAAAATAAAAATTTGGTTGTCATTTCCATCAGTCTCAAATCATTCTAATCTTGTTTGACTTTCTTTGGTGGAACACAAAAGAAGATTTGTTTTTTATTTATAATTTTTTTGCCCATACATGGTCAAAATAAATGATAGTGTCAAGTAAAATGTGGACCACAAATCGAGTCGGGTTAATTTTTTGAATTTGAGATTTATACATCATCTGAAAGCTGAATAAATAAGCTAAAATAAAGAATCTTGATGTATGGTTTGTTAGGATAGGACAATATTTGGCTGACTTTTTTGAAAATGCAAAAAAAAAAATCTAAATATTTAGAAAATCGCCTTTAAAGTTGTCTAAATGAAGTTCTTAGCGATGCATATTACTAATCAAAAATTAAGTTTTGATATATTTACAGTAGGAAATTTAGAAAATATCTTAATGGAACATGATCTTTACTTAATATCCTAATGAATTTTTGCATAAAAGAAAAATTGACCATTTTGACCCAAACAATGTATTGTTGGCTATTGCTAGCTGGTTTTGTGGTCCAGGGTCACAAATGTCAAAGTCTGAGGTAAAATTTTCTAAACGAATGAGTGACTTCACTTATTTGATATAAAGAACATCAAACGATGAATAAATTATATGATGAATATCAAAGTACTACAGTATTACCTTCTAACATCCTCATAGTACCACCTACAGCATTTATTTCCTAAGGAAAACATCCAGAATTATTATTTTCTTGCTGTTGTTGACTGCAGTACCACACATGAGGTCCTGGGGGCGCTGTTGCTCTCACTCAGATTGCCGGTGCCTAAAAAAAATCATTTTCCGGGCACCTTAAGCATCTGCCTGAAGAAGCTGTTTGAACACAATAGCTGTGAGCAGCATAAACAAACGGCCTCCCATGACATAACAGCTGTCTGTTTAAATTCATAGGGGTCAGTGCACATCACGCGCACCCATAACTGCATTCAGTAAATGGGCGGCCCAGGATTTTCAGCTCCTTTCCGCGTGATAAATCAGATTAAAGCTGCGTTCAGGAGATTTTCCAGACAGACGTATGCCTGGATCGATGGTCTTATTCCGACTGGGTTGCATTAACAGATGAGTTATGAGAGATTTCTGCAGACGCCACGGCTATGCAGAGACTAAACCTACAGGATCGGAGTCACTTAACACCTGAGTGTGTGTGTGTTTCATGGCTAACAAGCCTCAAGTTCTTTAAGTGAATTTCCTGTCATAAGATGTTAACATCTGTATCAAAGAAGTCTGAGGTAAAATGTTTTAATATATTTAATATATAAGGTATATGATTTTTAATAGTTTTAGTTTTAGTTAATGTATGTGTGTGTGTTAGCTAAAACTATTAAAATCATGCTCATTAATTGAAGCCGAAATAAAATAAAATTATATTGAAAACCAAATGTAAAAATGTGGCTACTAACTGTTGAAGTACTAAAACTAAAACTGAAATACAATCAAATTAAAACTAAACAGAAAGATTTTAAGTAGTAAAAATGCCGAAAGCACATCACAAAATTTCAGAAACGAACCAAAATAAAAATGAAACCTTAAAATATAAAAGCTAATTTCTAAATACTGTAATAGTATATTCAATAAATATAAATAGCCATATTATAAAATACATTATTTTTTAGAGACAAATGTCATACTTTACCCACAAAACCTGTTAAATTGCATTTAATTTGCATTTTCCACATAATTGATAATCATAAATCAGCACATAAAGTTGTTAAAACTGTGGCCAATCATGATGTTTGTTCCTAATATATTCATTTTAGTGGCTTAAATGTTTAAAACGAAAATCCTAGATAAACTTCTGATGGCAAATGTACACGGTTGTAAAAGTGGCTAGAGGACAAACGAGTTGCGACAGATGTTTTCTGTAGTACACGGTTTCTGTCTTTCATTTGAAACCCTTACATCACTCAGAGAGGGTTAAACTATCATTCTTCAAAATTCAACTCAAACCATGTAACTGTTTTATTTACTCGCCGAAGCCAATTTCTACTCTCATTTGGTGGTGGATGTTCGTGTTGGTTTCTCTAGCTGATTCTTTGTGACTGGGGAAAATGAGACCGACAGGAATAGAGCCGTCAGCGAGGAGAAAACAAACATCGGAATGGCATCTTCCAAACCACATGATTTATTTCACAGTTAATGTTGGAACAGCATGACAAATCTGAGTAGTTTGTAAGGCACAGGACGTCGTGATGAGGGCAGACGCATATTAGGCCTAATCTGACGTCTGAGCGACACTTGATATGATCTACAAGTCCAGTGTGACACAAACTCCGTCTGCACACACAACGGCTTTCGGGTTCAGAATAATCCTGCTCTTTTGCACTCTCTCCATCTCCGTCTCGCCTCTTTCCAGGGCTAGAAAGGTCAAAGTGACGCACACAATCCAACACAATACTCTCTTAGTGGAGAAACTAATGGCTTCTACTGACAATAAAGACAGATTTTTGATTATTGCCCACATTGTGTCTTATTCTGGCCTGGTCTGGCATAGCCAGACTTCTGACTGGCAGCATTAACTATTCTGGCCAAGAATCACTCATTCGATCGACCATCTGACCAACGTGTCAAGAAATCAACCACAGTTTGTTGTATGTGCCACTATATTCTGAAATAGCTGATTAATAGGCAGCCAAGAAGGCAAAATATACAAAATCGAATGTTTAAATGGACCAAGTAGCTCGGGAATATTTGTAGCAAAATGATAGATTTTTCTTTTATGCCAAAAATCATTATATTAAGTACAGATCATGTTCCATTAAGATATTTTGTAAATATATCAAAACCTAATTTTTGATTAGTAATACGCAGTGCTTAGAATTTAATTTGGACAATTTTAAAGGCAATTTTCTCAATATTTTGATTTTTTTGCAGCCTCAGATTCCAGATTTTCAAATAATTGTATCTCAGCCAAATATTTTCCTAATAAACCATGCATCAGTGGAAAGCTCATTTATTAAAAAAACAACCCTTATGGCTGGTTTTGTGGTCTAAGGTCACAAATAATAAAATGAATGTGTATATGTAATGTATGTATGTATATACAATAGTAAAAATGACTGAATAAATAAAAATGACCACTGAATTCAAAATAAAAAAAAAGGTTATTGCGACTTTTTATTTTACAATTCTGACATTTCCTCAGAATTGCATGATACAAACTCACACTTCTGACTTTTTCTCAGAATTGCGTGATACAAACTTACACTTTGACTTTTTCTCAGAATTGCCTTTTACAAACTCACAGTTCTGACTTTTTTTTCTCAGAATTGCATGATATAAACTCACACTTGTGAAACATAAAGTCAGAATAAATTGTATCTTCAATTGTGAGTTATAAAGTGAGTTATAAAGACCAATTTTGAGGGGAAAAAAGACTGATATGCTCTTAGAATTGCAAGTTTATATCTCACAATTCTGCCCTCAATAAGTCACAATTCGTTGTAAGTCAGAATTGCGAGATATAAACTCGCAATTCTAAGAAAAAAAGTTAAAAAGTTCTCAGAATTGTGACCTTATTTCTCAGAACTGTGTGTTTATGTCTCACAATTCTGATTTTGTACTTAGCAATTGCGAGTTTATATCACGCAATTCTGAGAAAAAAAAGTCAGAATTGCAAGTTTATATCTTTTTTTTGTTTTTAAGTTATATTTATGGGCTTTCTACACCTTAATTCTGAGAGGACAGTGGAGAGCTGACAGGAAAGTACTGGGAGAAGACAGGGGAGCAGGATTGGCAAAGGACCTTGAGACGGGATTTGAACTCGGGTCACTGTAAGCACAGTTAACTAACACACTAACCACAAGACTATGGGTGCCGTTTATATGTTATTTCTGACTTTATAACGTGCAATTGCAAGTTTATCTCTCACAGTTCTGAGAAATAAAATTTTGCGAGTCTTTATAATGCAATTCTGACTTTTTTTTCTCCGAATTGTTATACAAGCACAATTCTGACGTTATTTTTTAGAATTTTGAGATCTAATCTCACAATTTTGAGAAGAAAATTTAGAATTGTGAGATAAAAAGCTGTCATTTTGCTGTACATAAATAAAATACTATATATATTTAAAACAAATAATAAAAAATATTTCAAACACAGCAGTCTCAGTATGCTGGTATATAATAGAGTATAAAAATTATTCATATGGTAATATTCATATAAAATGTATATAATTCAGCAGTGTTGGTTCATGGTTAGGCATAAAACATACACACAAAAAATATCATACAGACTGTAGAATTTCTGTCCATTGACAATAAGTACAACAGTGAAAAAAAGGCCTTGAAACTATTTTCACTTGCTAATAAAGTTTACATGCTAGTAAAGTTCACAAACAATTGCAAAGAAATGTTAAAGGTGCACTGAAGTGTTTTAAAACACGCATTAATGTCAACATTATGTGTTGACATAATTTCAGCTGAAACAGGAAGACAGTGGGACATATCCAGCAGTCCTGCCCCCTTTTTTAAATAGCCAGTAGCATTTCGTTTATATCACAGCTTGGAGCCGTTGAGCTGGGTAAAGCTGAATTTGACAGTGTATGACAGCCACAATCTCATCCATATCATATTATCTATAAAATAGCATTCTGTGTAGAATTCTAATGTGTCTCATACGCTTTGTGGTCTGTGCCGACTTGCATACCTGTATGATCTACTCAATGCTACTGTGTCTCTGAACCAAATCAGCAGGCTGTATACGGTGTGACAAAACCCGAAACCAGACATCACTCGCCCTTAAGTCGTCTGAATCGTTCCCTATCCCATGTATAGTGCATTATGTGCCATTCACGTACAGAAAATACTATTTCTGTAAACAAGTGACCGATTTCAGCCACAACTTCAGCGTCTGTTTATAGTGTACACTGTAAAAAACAATTTGTTGGGTCGACTTAAAATAATTTGTTACCTGGCTGCCTTAAAATTTTAAGTTCAGTCAACTCAAAAACAGTTTATTCAACTTGAAATGTTAAATTATACTAAGTAACAACTTAGTAACAACTGAGAAGCTGAAGTGCAGGGTGATGTCATCAAAATTGTTGATCCATACTGGTGGATGTAGAGACTGTAAGTTTTAAATGCTTATATCTTGTAAATGCAAATTTTGTCATTGTTTTAAAGCACACTGGCTTAAAGATAACCTTAAGGCTAACATGTTCATACTAAAAGCCAAAAAACTTTCATTTTGATTTCATGGAGACTCTAAGTAACACCTTGAATTAAACATGAATTTTAAAAGTAAACATACTTCAATAATCTGTTGTTTTATTTGCAACAAGACAAAGCACAATATATACTTATTCTTGTGGAGAGATTTGGTTAATATCTACTAAGCATTTCTAAATAAATTCCGATTATCTTTTAATGATTTCATGCAACTAACCTAGCAAATTTAGAAAAACAAATGGGTCTTTCTTAATAGTTCTCATTTTATCAACCTTGCACTGCATGAATGACATGACTTTTTCCAGATGGACTAGTACAAAAACCTGCACAAACTGACTCCAAGACGTTTCGGAAGCTGCCAATCAGATTTGAGCTTGTCAGATCAAAGAAGCGAGGGGAAGGGAGCGGAAAGAAATGGCTCGGATCACTTTAGCTGGGCTCACACACAATACACTATGTTGAGATATTTCTCTTTGTATTACTGATGGCATTTCCCAGCCGCAGGCTGCAGTGCAGAGACAGCAATAGCTACTTTAAAAGATGTTTCCAGCACAGCACTCATCTCATCTGGAACCAACAAAATCTCATTCTCTTGTTCTGTATTCTCTTGCTATGCTGGTAACAATCATATCTGCCCACACTGACTCAGATCACACGCACACACAGCGAGTCAAGGACTGTCAGGATTACCAGCATCTAATTTTACAATCACCGGTTCATGAGAAACTGTGAAGATATACTGTAAAAATAGAGTTTTGATTTTCTTTTAAGGTGAATACACATTTCAGAAATATATTATTATTAGTAAAAATCATTATTTTTCATTTATAATAACTGACGCAAGTAAATCCAACCACATCTACTCATGTTCATTTAACATGTTTATATTAAGCAAGAATGTGCTTTAATGTAAATTAAACACCATAATTTAAATAGCAAAATAGCACCCAACCCAATAAACCCAACTATAACCTTTTAAAACTACCAACAACTATTTATAGTCCTTACAAGTTCCCAATCCTATTTAGAAGCTACTTAATTATACATGCAGGTGAAAGAACCAATAGCCAAAGGTCAAACACAGTGGCCACTCCCCCAAAACACAATGCACAGACATGAACAGAACAGCCAATAGATTAACTTCATTTATTTAATTTACTTAGCTAATTAAAACACAGATAATATAGGAATGCGGGAAAACAGAAAAAAAAATGTTTTATAAATGTAGTCACTGAATGAAAAAACCCCTTGAACCAGTTTTGGACTGACCTGTTTTTCCTGTCTCTATGGGCACGAGCCAGGCTATAGAACATACTATACAGAGTTTTGTGTCCAGAGAATCCAGTTCAAATCCTGCCTCCAGACCTTTTAATGATTAAAACTATCAATATAAAAGAAATTACACGCTCTTGGTCTTAAAACCAGATATTTCTCAGTCTTACAACACATGCTGTCTAACTCCGAGTCTCACCAGTACAGTGAATTGTTTCGGTAAATCCGACAGAAGAACACACGCCTTGTAACCTTTGACTGAGGGTTATGAGGTCATTTTTAGGGTTTACATAATCAGTACTCACTGCCTGCCCACGTACATGCATAATATTCAGATTCTCTCTCAGAAGAGATTTTACACTTCATGAAACACGTTTTTACCCAAACATCAAAGGCAGCAATTCTTTGAGGAATAAGCCCTGCATTCAAACCTTACAATAATGAATCCCTACAGCAAAAAAGACTAAAGTCATACATTATTAAACCCTGCTGCACTGATATTTTACAGTATTAAAAATATAAAGCACTGAAATCTTACATCACTGAATCCCTACAGTACTGATGTCTTGTATTGTCAAGTACTAAAATGTTACACTAATAAAAAAAAAAAACATCACAGTACTGAAAACTGAACAGTACTGACATTTTATTGTTTGACTGTAACATACTGAAATATTACAGTTATTAAAACATTGCAGTTCTGAAGTCGGAATCTGCTGCACTGGTATTTTACAGAATGTAAAGTACTGAAATCTTACTTTATCAAAACCCTATAGTACTGACATCATGCAGTACAATTGTACTGTATGTATTGCTGTAATATAACAGTAATAAAAAAACAGTGCTGACTAAAACACTAAAACAATATAGTACTGACATTTTTTTTCAGCCTTGCTACTGTAAAATACTGAAATATTACAGTAATAATCACAGTGCTGCACTGAAATGTTATAGTATTAAGAGTTTAAAGTACTGAAATCTTACTTCATAGACATCCAGCAGTACAGATATCTTACAGTAAATACATTTTATTGTATTGGGAGTGTAAAGTACTGAAATATTATAGTAATAAAAAGCCACAGTACTGAAATCATACAAACTAAACAGTATAGTACTGACATTTTACAGCATTTCAAACTGTACTCTACACTACTGACATTTTACAGTATTGAGACTGTAAAGTACTGAAATATCACAGTATTAAAAAAAATACTGTACTAAGGTCATATTATACCAAAGCTCTGATAATGAAATTTTATTTCATTATCATTTTTATTAACAAAAATGATATAATATTGAAATTTTACAGTGGTATAACTCTACACTACTGACATTTTAAAACATTGAGGCTGTAAAGTACTGAAATATCACTGTATTAAAACACTACAGTACTGAAATCATACATCAATTTTACAGAAATAAACCTATATACAGTAATACTGAAATTTTACTGTGTTAAAACTCTACACTGCTGACATTTTACAATTTTGAGACTGTAAAGTAAGTGAAATATCACAGTATTAAAACACTATACAGTAATGAAACCATACAACACCAAAACTTAAACTGAAATTTTACAGAAATAAAACTATATACAGTAATACTGAAACTTTACAGTGTTAAAACTCTACACTACTGACATTTTACAATAATTAGACTGTAAAGTACTGAAATATCACAGTATTAAAACACTATAGTACTTAAATCAAACAACACCAAAACTGATACTGAAATATTAAATAACTAAAACTATATAATACTAAAATTTTACAGTGTTAAAACTCTACAGTACTGACATTTTACAATATTGAGGCTGTAAAGTACTGAAATATTACTGTATTAAAACACTACAGTACTGAAATCTTACAACACCAAAACGGATACTGAAATTTTACAGAACTAAAACTGTAATACTGAAATTTTAGAGTGGTAAAACTCTACTGACACTACTGACATTTTACAGTACTGAGACTGTAAAGTTCTGAAACATTATAATAAACACTACAAAATGGCAAAAAAAAAACTATAAAAATGCATCCCTACAATACTGAAATCTAAAGCAATAAAACCTTACAAAACTAAAACCCTAAGGTACTGAAATCGTACGGTAGTGAAATCTTACAGTACTATATCACTAGTATGAAATCCTCTTCAGTTTCGGTGATGAGATGAGAATTGATCATTCCACATCTGTGTGGTGGAAAACCAATAGTCTATTTTTGTCCTGAATCTCAATTACGACTTCAGTAAACAGAATTTCCCAGATGAATGCTCAAAGTGAGATCAATTAAAAACACTTAGCTTATGAACAAGGCAAATTAAGAAAATTTATAGCAGCAGAATATGGATGGACAGCAGAATTTGGATGCAGATCAGCTTGCAGCTTTGCCCACTGTTTGGCGTCTGTTTGTGCCAGCATGGCTCACCACCATCAAACCACTCTAAGAGAATAAACCAGCACAGGCTATTTTACAGATCAATGACGTTACATTATTGCAAAGTGTAAGTATGCACGCGTGTGTGCATCCTGCTGTACCTTCTAAGTGGGTTCATAAATATCTTACGCTGGTACAATGATCCTGCTGTAAATGTGAGGATAGATGGATTTTTTTCCCTACAAATTCTCTCTCAGACAGACACATAATGCCTTGTACACAAATCAGATGCAGAATGTAGCTGAAAACATCAGCTGTTTCTCAGGAACAGATCAGTAGCATCGAGCAGAGCTCTCGATTTACCAAATAGATATGTTTTAGCACCTTGAATTTTAACTGTATACATTTATTGGCATAGTTATTGATGCATGGACAGACCTTTTCAGAGTTGAGCGCCTCATCTCACCCTCATACAAGCACTGCTCTGCATGTTTAGTGGACTAATGATGCCTGCAATGAACTGTAATTTGCTTCTTGAAGATCAGGCAGGTAGCAGACCTATTAAGAGACCAGAAACATCACAAGCCAGCTTTGATGTAACGGTCAGGTATTTAAATTTACAAGGATAGGCATTCATCTTCTGAAGGAGCCTCGCCTAAACTAGCGTAGCCATTGTCAACGGCACTACTGATTATTAATGGTGGCCATCTAGTATTGTTGCACCACATACAATGTAATGCATATGCAATGTGTTCAAAATCGCTTCTCTACATTCAATACTTAAGCATTCAATACAATTTTAGCATTCAATACTTAATACTGACCACTTGATAAAACATAATACTATAATATTTTGAAGATTAGAAATCAGTGACTATTTTATACTGTTGAAAACACTCATATTTATCTTGTAGAAAAAAAGTCTGCATATAATGCATGTGGTAGGGAGCAGATGTACATTTTTTTCGTACCAACTAACATTTTGAAAATACGGATATTTTCATGAATTTGAAAGTTTATGTCAAAATAGCTTTAAGGATGATTTACACAAAAATTCATTCATGAATGAGGCCCATTGCGTTGTCAATAAAAACATCTACATTTAAAAAAAATAATTAATTATATTCCAATAATTTGCTTTAGTATAAAAGCAATATGAAAGCCAATAATATAAGTTTTCTAAATATTTTATAATTTAGTTTGTCTGTACAATGTTCCCAACAGAGTATAAATGTACTAATAAGTATTCGTCCCATTGTTTTAGTAAATCGTGGCCATTAATAAAGAATTTGTTCTCTCGTTTAGTAAATCGTGGCAACGAATTAAGATTTTGTTACCTCGTTTTAGTAAATCATGGCCACAAATTAAGATTTCGCTCCCTTGTTTTAGTAAATTGTGGTGATGAATTAAGAATTTGTTCCCTTGTTTTAGTAAATCATGGCAATGAATTAAGATTTAGTTTCCTTGTTTTAGCAAATAGTGGTCACAAATTAAGATTTTGCTTGCTTGTTTTAGTAAATTGTGGCCACAAATTAAGAAATCGTTCCCTCGCTTTAGTAAATTGTGGTCATGAATTAAGGTTTCGTTTCCCTTCATTTGAGTAAATTGTGGCCATGAACTAAAAAAAACGTTCCCTCGCTTTAGTAAATCGTGGTCATGAAATAAGAATTCTTTGGGAGACCGGTCTCTTCCCCGTGCATGCACGCTGGTGTCCTCGTGGGTCCAGGAAAGGTGCGTTGAGGGAACGAGCGCCGCCGAAGTGACGTGCTGCCGGACCCACGGTCCGAACGAGAACCGCACCCGTGAGATGGCTGACCCTAGATCCCCTGTTTATTTTGAACACTTTTATTCCCCCTTTTGGACACTTTTGTTTATGTTCAATAAAAACCTCTCCGAGGCCTGACGTCACACCCACTGTGTCTGTCGTTTGCTCCTCCCGCCACAATATTTGGTGACTTCATATCAATCCTTAAGAGAGGGATCACATTAAACTCCAAAGCAAATCTTAGAAAATGATAACTGATTTGTGGGCTGGATTTAAGGATAAATGACTAACACTTGAGGAGCTGTATGAGATAATCTCATAGTTTGAGACCCTTGCCATTGGGAAAACTACACTGGTAAACACTAGTGTGGAAGGAAACACAGAAAATCTTTACTAACAGAGTGTTTTACACAGGGACAGGGAATCAGCTGCAGGTCAGGAGGAAAAACAAAGCTCCCACAAAAAAGTGTTTCGAAGGGATCATGGGGTTATTTGATTGATTTCCTTTAGGTAGATCCTCCCATATCATCCCACCAGACAAACTCAGTCTAAAGACAATTTAATTAAGAGGCAGATGGCAGCAGGGGAGATAATCCTGCAGAGTTTGATGTAATTCAGAGATGATTAAAAACCCAACGCTGCATTCCCCAAATGGAGCGACGGCCTCACTTTGACCACACCGAGGGTGCGAATCACAGCTTTACCCATAGGCCCCTCCTGCAGCTGCACTAATCAGCTGGCCTCATCTGGAATTACCACTTGAATTTTCCATAAGAAAGATCGAGTTAATGTTCCCTTGTGACCCGAGGAGGTACCTGGGAATTCTGTTCCTACATGATAGAGCCATTTTAGGCAAATGTAATCACGTATCTGCTTGAATAATGCTGTGCCTTCACTTTGGCTTCATTTACACTGGGCCATAATGTCCGTATGATTAGCAACACCTCACGTAGGGTCTATTTTCAGGCAGGATATTTATAAAGCCTGGATATTTAAAGCAGTCACAGGATGGTTTGGATTCATCCCAGATTTATAATCATTTCTGGAAGTCTAGAACCTACAAAGTGTCAGCATATTATTGTTGGATTACTGACAGCGGTGATTTGTAATCTAATTCAATTCAAAACGAATTTTAGCATTTAAGTGCTTCGTGATGAAAACTAACAAGAGTGTTTTGCATTTTACATCAGCAAAAATGATGTGCATTTTGGCACATTAAATCAGCAAGTAAGTTTAAATGTGGCACACAAGGGAGAAAAAATCACATTATTTATTAATATCTCAACTGTTTCACCTATAAATCAGTGAGATTAAATGGAAAGAAAAGATTTGCATATGACTCCAGCTACACCTAAGATTTTTTTTTCTCAGAAAAATGCCCTAATATGCTTGAGAAGAGATTTCAACAATGTCCCAGACTGCTAAGATTTGCCAAAGTCTGATCAAACTCAGAGATCTCAATTTAAATGCAAAGATTTCTCTTCAGTTACCTACAAGACCAAAGTATTTGCCATCCACATTAATTTCTACAGATACCCACACGACATGCAGGCAAAAATGTGTTTATCATGCCATTCATGATCACAATTTACTAAAAGTAGGGAACAAATTCTTAATTCATGGCCACGATTTACTAAAACGAGGGAATACATTTTTAATTGGGGGCCACAATTTACTAAAACTAAGAAGTAAATTCTTAATTTGTGGCCACAATTCATTAAAACTAAGGAACAAATTCTTAATTTGTGTCCACGATTCAATAAAACGAAAGAACAAAATCTTAATCATGGCCAAGATTTACTAAAACGAGGGAATAAATTCTTAATTTATGACCGCAGTTTACTAAAACGAGAACAAAATCTTAATTTGTTGCCTTGATTTACTAAAATGAGAGAACAAAATCTTAATTTGTGGCCACGATTTACTAAAACGAAGGAACAAATTCTTAATTCGTGTCCATTTTTAAATTTTTAAACTGTGGCTATCTGGGCTATGTACGTTTGTAAGGAATGAGGAGAAACAGCTGACGCTTCAGTGAAACATAAATGATATCTCCAAGTTTCCGAAGCTCCAAATAAGCATTTTCATTTTGTTTTTGCGCACTATTTCAGCAAACATTGTCGTGGGGTGCATTTTCTGAGAGGTCTGGTCACCGGTTTTCCGTTCCAGCTCACATTACCGCCCTCCAGATTCACGCATGTGTGGCATAATCTCCGAACTCTTTCCGTTCCCCTCACCACCGGCTACAAATCTCCTTCCCAGCAGCCCACTCACCGCCCGAGAAATGTCTTCACACTGCCGCCTCTCAGAGGGAAAAGACTGACCTTGACGACAAGTCCCCCCTCTTAAACGCAGATTACACCAAATCTTTCTCCAGCACACACGCTTCCAGAAATCCATTTTTCCACCTCTGATGGTTTTATATCTTAGCGGCAGCTATTCAACAGCACAGGACACTCAGATTACAGTCAAATTTACTGTGAGGCAACATAAACACTTCTTTATCTCATTAAGCATGCATGGATTCATGAACATGAATATTCAAACGTTCATATGAATATTCACAAAGTAGCGCTCAGTTTCTCAACCTTTACTCTTTTCTTCTTTCTTCAGTTGCACACACACTAATCACATGCATAAACACAGGCGAGCGGGGTGTCTTTTGCTTGAGTTTTCAACAATTACAATCAGCTCTTTCAGCTGAGATCTGCAGCAGTTCCCAGCATGCATCAGCACCTTGTGTTTGCAACCCTGTATGTGTTAGGGGTTGAAATGACGCTGTTCATCAGCGCTGTTCTGATCTCATTTTCCTCTGATTGTAGGCGAGCAGCGAAGTTCAGCTGTCAGAAAAAGCTGATATTTTTTAATAAATCAGAGCCATTGCACAGAAACCATCTGCCTGTGTATGAATATTACCACTCAGTCCTGACAAGGCTATACACACATTACAGTAACATTAGCCCTAGACTTATATAAAGTCTGGTCCACTTATCTGCTTCAAGAACTACCCACTTGACTGATATGACTGACACGCAACATGACCAACCACATCTTGTTTTTATGTACAATGTGTATGGATTGATAAATCTGAAACTGGACAAAACTCTGAGAAAATGGGACATACAGGTGTTCAAGGAAATTCCATCAAATGCAAACATGGATGGATGTTTGGATGGTTGGTTGGTTGGTTGAACAGATGGATGGATGGTTGAATGGATGGATGGATGGATGGATGGATGGATGGATGGATGGATGGATGGATGGATGAATGGTCAAACATGGCTGTTGGATGGATGGTTAGTTGGATAGATGTTTGGTTGGATGAATGATGGTTGGTTGTTTGGATATATGGATGGTTGGTTGGTTGATTAATTGGTTTGATATGTAGCTGTTTTGTTGCTTGGATGGATAAATAGATGTTTGGTTGGTTGATTGGTTGGTTGGTTGGAAGGATGGATGGATGGATGGATGGATGGTTGGTTGGTTGGTTGGTTGTTTGGTTAGATGGATGTTTGGTTGGTTGGTTTGATGAATGGTGGTTGGTTGTTTGGATGTATGGATGGATGATCGGTTGGTTGATTAACTGGTTGGATATGTAGCTGCTTGGTTGGTTGGATGGATAAACAGATGTTTGGTTGGTTAGATGGATGGATGGTTAGATGTTTGGTTGGGTGGTTGGTTAGTTGGTTGGATGGATGGATGGATGGTCAAACAAGGCTGTTGGATGGATGGCTGGTTGGTTGGTTAGTTGTTTGGTTGGTTGGCTGGTTGGTTGGATGGATGGATGGTTGGTTGGTTCTTTGTTTGGTTAGATGGATGTTTGGTTGGTTGGTTTGATGAATGGTGGTTGGTTGTTTGGGTGTATGGATGATTGGTTGGATATGTAGCTGCTTGGTTGGTTAGATGGATAAATAGATGTTTGGTTGGTTAGATGGATGGATGGTTGGATGTTTGGTTGGTTGGTTGGATGGATGGATAGATGGTCGAACATGGATGTTGGATGGATGGCTGGTTGGTTAGTTGTTTGGTTGGATGGATGGATGGTCGAACATGGCTGTTAGATGGATGGTTGAACAAGGCTGTTGGATGGATGGCTGGTTGGTTGGTTAGTTGTTTGGTTGGTTGGTTGGATGGATGGATGGTTGGTTGGATAGTTGGTTGGATGAATGGTGATTGATTGTTTGGATATATGGATGGTTGGTTGGTTGCATGTATGGATATGTTGGTTGGTTTATTGATTGGTTGCATATGTAGCTGTGTGGTTGGTTGGATAGATAAATGCATGTTTGGTTAGTTAGATTGATGTATGATTAGATGTTTGGTTGATTGGTTGGATGAATGGATGGATGTTTGGTTGGTTGATTGGATGGATGGATGGATGGATGTTTGGTTGGATGGAAGGACGGGTGGATGGATGGTTGGATATTTGGTTGGTTGGTTGGTTGGATAGATGGATGGACAGACAAAATATGCACTTATAATTTGTTTAAAAAAAAGAAAAAAAGAAAAATGCTGCAGAAATTGTATGCTACATTATCATATATATTAAATAGGACAATGTGTTTTGCATTAATAATTTTAATATTTTTATATTTTACTGTATTCAAGTATGCAAACATATGCATTTTATTTTATTTAAATATTTTAAAATATATGTATTTTCTTGCTCAGTATAACCATAAATCAGTCAATATTTAGGGATAAATTCAATAGTTAATATTGTATATACCCAAAACTAAATTTTTACAGTACTGTTAAATTAATACTAATATGGCAAAGTAACAGTCACATATATGATTTTATTTTACTCCAAGATGCTTTATATTATTTCTGTCATATTTTTTACCCTCAACTCAGCTGGCAGTGTTTAGTGTAAATTTAACTGGATGTTTTTACGTGTGTGATCTGACAGAAAGAGTCAAGAGAAAATGAAGCTCCTTAGAACCTCCACAAGACTCTGAGCAGCAAAACCCATCATTCAAAAGAAGAGAGGGAGAGTGAGAAAGGCCCAACCATCTCATCTCACTCTCAGACAGAAATTGAGCTCCTATCTTTCCCCCTGTTTTTTCGAGGAAGAGATTCATACATGCAGAATCTAGCGTGTCGTTTGTCTTCAGTCATGCGAAATGCCGTCCGTCAGCTTTACTGCAGCCTGGTTTCCTCTCCGCACAGTCACGATAAATGATGGAGAACAGAAGCAAGACGAGGAAAAAAGAGAGCGCGAGAGAGGCAGGGCTGTAATGTTTTCGCACAGATATGGCTTTCAAATACTGGCTTATGGGTTGGAATTCATATGCTATCATTCAAAATGACAAACCAAAATAATACAAGGTTCATTTATCCCACTGCTCCATGTGGATTCTTTTTACCTCATGGTTTCTACCAGCTACAGAGGCGCAAAAACAGCCTGGCGTAAAGAAAACTATTCTACAACCAATTACATAGAAATAGCCATTACAGCATGTTGGACCTAAAAGACTCAGAGTCCATTAAATAAAACTCAAACTGCGAGAAAGCAGGGTGGTTCTGAACTGAAAGAGCACACAAAATCATGACAAAATTGATGTATTATTTATCGACAAAAATGTCTGCAGAATTCCAAACTGCCTCAAACAATCCCACAGTCCTATCAAACTCCAGCTCAAGTTCTTCCTCAGATATGCTCATTGTAGTCGCCCAGTACCTTGTAAACTGGACAAACCACTAAAAACCTGTAAACCCTGAATTACACACAGCCAGCCAATCGAATGCTCGCCAGGCAGTCTGCGAACAACCTGTGGGCGTGTCATCTGAAGCTGATATGTGTCAGTGGGCGTGTTTGGACACATTTGGACCTTTTCTGGTAGCTCTGAATGCTTCAGACGGACCCCTGTAAACTCCTACGGAAGCTGCTGTCTGTCAGATACGCTGACATCACTCACCTCACTCACAGACAGTCAACACGGCACCTCTTTTATTCCGAAATCAACTCAATTTCTTTTCTGGCACATTGGCTTTAATATGATTTAAAGTGTAGCTGCAGGAGACGGCAGTATACTGAGGAAAAATACCGTGCCAGCACTTACATAACATCACAGAAACACAAATCACTCGCTCTGTAGGAGAGGCTGAGTTGTACTCACGGGCAGTAAACGCTTCTCTGCTCTTTAGGATGGAGGCTGCTGGTTCACAGGGAATCGTGCAGGAGATAGAGACACGTTCTCTCCCGCGTCCACATTCCCCTGTCTTAATGTCTCCTCAGTGGAAAATCCCAGAACAGATGAAACTGCAATGAGAAAAACAAAGCAGAAGGGGATGTTCAATGCTATAGTATGGTGTACTGTACATTTCATTGGATTGAATTGTCTTCGAACATATATTTCATTTATTAGCCGCGTTTGCGAAGCCAACCATCATTATTGGTACTATTACTCAAACTGAGGGTTCGAAATCGGAACAAACGCCAATAATAACTACTGAAATTGAAACATATATCACCCTGCGCGCTTCGGAAATGAATGATCTCTCAAATTAAAGGTGTGCTATTACTCTGCTAAGTTACTGGACTTGGGTTTTTCTTCAACTATGGACACTTCTGTGAGCATTTAGACAAAGTCTTTTACTAGCTTAATTTATTTACTAAAAAAGAAATGCATCATAGTAGAACTGACTTTTTTGTTCCAAATATGCTTAAAATGTAATTTCATCATAGTGTTATTTCCACCAAATCACAAATTATTGTTTTTAAAGCATTTTGGGTGTTTCGATATACTGTTAGTGGCGCTAATTGTGAAATTTAAATAATGAAATATCGCTATTATGTTAATTAGGGGGTGTCGCAATATACCAATATTGGCGGTATTTGAAAATAAATAGTACAAAAATGATAATATGAAACATAATAATCCAGTGTCAGTACCATTATGGAGCATTAAACTCTCATGTGTGATTTGTTTCATTCATACTCGACACCGGAGGGCGCCCTCGTGCAGAAAGAACACAAACGAGACTCATAGGAGTAATAAAAGAAATTACTTTCCAGGAAATCCCTTATATGGGAAAAAGCATCCAGCTATCACTGTAGCTGAATAAAATGCAAAATTATTTTTTTTTTAGATGATGAAACATGATGAGAATCAGTACACGATTATAACAGTATATGGTTTCTATGTGTTCTTCAAGCCATCTCATGTATTTTCATATAGATATTGTATATTTATTGTATATTGCAATGCTAATCAACAGCCTTTAACACTATATAGAATACTATCAAATAAGAATCATTTCGCAAAAGCGTATTATTTGAAACGCTCAATCAACTCTATAATGCAAGTAAGGGTGTCACAGTATACTAATATTGACAGTAATTGAATGAAATATCGTTAGCGTTTAAATATGGGGTAATGCAATATACTAGTATTGACAGTAATCATGATGTTAATGAAATATGATTATTGTGTAAATTAGGGGTGTCGCAATGTATCGGTATTGGTGGTAATCGTGATAATTAAATACTGAAATATCGTTATCGTGTAAATTATGGGTGACGCAATA
>JAHKKF010530954.1:0-13894 GCA_019740295.1 Labeo calbasu
GGAAGGGAGTCATTTATAAGGGGATCATCATGTTTGAGGGTCTTTGGCATAAAAAAAGAGTGAAAACACTTATTTTATGCTAATCTTGTAAATTCTTTTCTAAAGTCTTGCCAGTATATTACATAGTAATGTTATTCCAGTTGACATTTAATGTAATAAAAGTTGCAAAAAGAGCATATCAAGGCATTTGCATTACCACTTACAGAGATCCTCTCAATAACAAATGTAACCTTTAGTTGAAATGGGTTGAAACCGTTTGGTTAGACCATTATTATTAGCTCCACAGAAACTAGTATAGGATATGCTATAGTTGCAGCCACGAAAAATTTCCTATGCAGGTTTCACACCAGATTCAATTTTGTTGAACTTTTAACACACAAATTCGCCACGTTTACCAATATAGAGCTGCTTGGTTTGGAAATGACCTCTGAGATAGAGGTGCTTCATGCTTCACTACACTATTGACAATGGACAATAGACCCACAAAATTTCACCTAGGTTTTGCTAATGTCAGTCTGTCTTCACAGAGAACCTGAGGAGAGTTCAGAATCTAGTACTGAAAACTGCTATCTTGCTGATAGGAAAACTTTTGTGCTGTGGTCTTATCTTAGTCTAAAACCTGTCAAATGAACATTCACAGGTTATAGATATGTTTTGTACAACTTCAAAAGCTATTTATTAAACATTTTCTTTGGCTTCTAAAAAGTTTTTAAAAATCTTCTGTCATTTTAGAGAATCAGATTTGGTGGCTGATGCACGACCTAAGTCTTCCTTAAACTACTGTATGAGATTCGTGGAAGCTTCAGTTCCACGTACATTGATTTAATTATCATAAACAGGGACTGGGGTGAGAAGTAACTAATCTTAGTCAGGTTGATGAATGGTGTTATTGTACACCAGGCAGAAATTAGCCAGAAAGTGTGTGTGTTTGTGTGCATAATCGCTCTTTCTATTGCATTTGGAGAGGGACTTCTCCATCCTTCAGCAATGTGTGTGTGTGTGTGTGTGTGTGGTGTGCTGTATTCCGAAACATGGCATGCATCATCATTACACAGAGTAATAATTGAACCCTCCTGAGCGTGTGAGCCCCGCATGCGCCTCCTTGCAGCGTAGATACAACGGTAGGCCATTATTTGTGTCTAAATTAGTGTAGCATGTCATCAATGAGAGTATGTGTTTGCCAGATATCGAGGAGCATTCTTTTTGTGTAGATGAGTGTGGAGACATTTGCATGTGCCTTTGTTGGTGCCGAGCAGAAGCCATTATTTAAGAGTGCGTGTGCAGCTTTTGATATGCGACATAAAGCGTTCCTTTTTCTCAATTTATTTAGCTCGTAGTGTTTCCTCAAACAGGTAATAAAATGCTTTACAATGCAATAAACTTCCATACCACGACTCCGTACACACAAATAATCTCGAAACAGCATTATGTTGTGCGGCGACTGGTTCAAAGAACGTTTAAGCGACAATTAAACGCCTGCGTTGGCTCGGAAATGCTCATTTCGACCAAATTGCATTAGGCCTCTTTTGTTTGCCTCTCGCTATAGCCTCGAGACAACAAATAATCGCACCCGTCGTCGGTAAATGAAGTCATCGGTTTGTGCGTTTTTGTCAAACGGCACATATTCGCATTTAGCGCTGAAGTATTGATTTCAGCAGGAAATTTATAAATCAATTCCTTCATTTTGTACTTAATTGGTCTATTGGATTTGCAGCATTTGATTAAGTTGTACTGCGCCCTATTAAGGGAGTAAATTGTAATGAGTTCTTTTGCCGTGGGCCACTGCCGCTAATGAGACGACACAGTCATCGTTCCCCTCTGACCGGCGTCTTCTCATATAGCATGCATCACAGACAGGCATTTTTATTATTGTGGACAAAGGTCTTTCAAATGTAATTCTTCAAAATGAGTGGATTTCTGCTAATATGCCAAGGATTACGCACTCTCCGGCTCTCAAATATTAACTTGCGATATCTGAAAGGTCTGTGGCTTTTTAATCAACCTTTAGCTGAAATATCATGCAAGTTCTGACTGGAGTTAATGGGGTTTTTCTCCTGTATTTGCCAGGATAATGGATATTTTATTATAATAAAATCACCATGTTATTCCTCCAAAGACTTGAGGGACAAGATGTGGCATTAAGCTCAAACTCTGATTACAATCGTACGCTCATACTTGTTGTTATGAGTAATGCCACTTGTGCAATGTGTATTTATGTCATTTAATCATGTGTTAATGAGCAGAGGGTGGGGGACGGACACCAACTGACAGACCAGCGGGGTGTGCTACCATCCCACAAGCACGTAATCGATGCTGCCAAAGGCACCTCGAAGTGAAGATCAAGCCCTGTGTTAGTGATGTTCTTGAGAATGAGGAAAGACACTTAGGGCTGTGAAGAGTGCTTAAAAACCTGTGCATTCTGTTTACATGCTCTTATGATGGCCTTCAGTTTTGTCTTGACATCTAACCATCTCTCGCTGATGCATAAAGCATGAGTGAAGCCAGTTTTGATGGAGGTGGAAAAGGCCAGTTAATTATTTCCATATCAAAGTTGAACCTGAAGCTCCCTGGGCCTCAAGTGCTTTCACGGTGCTCTCTTCTCCTCTTATCGTTCTCATTCACACACCTGTGGAGGGTCTGACTGCCACTCTGGGGGGAGACAGAGTGAGAATGATCAGAGGAGATAACCTTTAAATCCAGCCAAGCAGAGGGGGAACGTTTCCCCGGAATCCAGCCAGAGATCGGCGGCCATTGGCAGGCCGCCGCGCTGTGGTGATGCCCGAGCTCTGCTTAGGCCGACCGATGGGCTCCAGGCCAAGTCTGCAGACCTGAGTGGAGCGGCATTAACTCTGCAGAGCTTGTGCTGTGGGTTGCATGAGGATGTTGCTGAAAAATCGAAACCATCAAGTGGTATTACGGCCATTAGAGGTACTGCAACAATAAACATCCGTGAACAGCAGTTAAGAGCGCAATAGCAATAAATAAAGCTGAATTGGACTCCTGAGGTAAATTCTGTGGTTGTAGCTTAGCATACTTAGCAAGAGACTATACTTCAGGAGGTTATATTTGCAATCTCTGAACTAAACTGTTTTATGGAGGCATAGTCATGTGGAATGCTGTTTTGCGAGTTCATTGAGTTGCAAACTCGTTCTGAAATGGACTTCCATGGCCTGTCTTGGATTATTCTAAACGGATAATAGCGTTGTGTAAAATGGCTCAAATGCTGGCACCCTTTAAATGAACTTGAGTAAATATTCGTTTTGCAATGCCAAAAAGCTGTTGTTTTATTTACAAGGCACTTTTATTATCTCACGTTTATTTGGATATTTTCTATTCAATATGTAAGCTACATCACACCTCCATTTCTGGTTTGAAAGACTGACCATAGGTCTGGTCACCAGCATATGTTGTGTTCCCCATGCTGGTCTGTTGAGTTTTAATGATTGTGGAAATTTCAGATTACATAAAGATTATTAAAGACTAGATTTTAGCACAGTCGGTCTGTCAGATGGAGCTTTGGTATGTTCAGACGTTGTGTGGGATTCAGAGCTGATGTATGTGAGAAATTTGATGTCACATTTACCGATGGCTCTGCTGTGGCTTCGAGCAGCCTTATATTTAGAGTTTCGACACATAAACACTTAAAATTCAGTCTTGCTATCACTCGAATATATACGTACAGTTGAGGTCAAAAGTTTACAAACACCTTGCAGAATCTGCAAAATGTTAATTATTGTATCAAAATAAGAGGGATCATACATCCTTTATTTAGTATTGACCTGAATAAGATATTTCACATAAAAGATGTTTACATATAGTCCACAAGAGAAAATAATAGTTGATGACCCTGTTTAAAAGTTTACATACGCTTGATTCTTAATACTTGTTGTTAACTGAATGATCCACAGCTGTGTGTTTTTTTTTAGTGATAGTTGTTCACGAGTCTCTTGTTTGTCCTGAACAGTTAAACTGCCCGCTGTTCTTCAGTAAAATCCTTTAGGTCTCACAAATTCTTTGGGTTTTCAGAATTTTTGTGTATTTGAACATTTTCTAACAATGACTGTATGATTTTGAGCTCCATCTTTTCACACTAAGGACAAGTGAGGCATGCATAAAGAGCCAGGGGTGTAAACTTTTGAACGGAATGAAGATGTGTACATTTTCCTTATTTTGCCTATATCATATATATCATATAATATTTTTTCATTTAGTACTGACCTTCAGAAGCTACAGAAGATATTTACATGTTTCCCAGAAGACAAAATAAGTTAAATTTACTCTAATCTTCAAATTGAAAACGTTTTCACCCCGTGGCTCTTAATGCATTGTGTTTTATTCTGGAACATCAGTAATCGTTTGAACCTTCTGTAATAGCTGCATACGAGTCCCTTAGTTGTCCTCAGTGTCAAAAGATTGATAGAAAGGGTTCAAATACACAAATGCTGAAAAACCAAAGAATTTGTGGGACCTAAAGGATTTTTCTAAAGAACAGTGGGCAACTTAACTGTTCAGGACAAACAAGGGACTCGTGAACTATTAAAAAAAAAACAAAAAAAAACAGCTGTGGATCATTCAGGTAACAACACAGTATTAAGAATCAAGCGTATGTAAATTGAACAGGGTAATTTTTATAAATTCAACTATTATTTTCTCTTATCTCTTATTTTCTCTCAAATAATTATGTCCAAACAAATTATCCTGTGCTTGATTGCTGGTTTGTTAATAAAATGAAGTGAAAGAACGAAAGAAAGAAACGTCAGTCCCAAGTGAAGACAGACATTCGTCATTGCAAATTTCAATACGTTATAGTAAGTATTGAGCACTGAAATGATTCTCCAAAGGATTTCCTTTAGGACCGGGTATACAATTTTAGTGGCATTTTGCAGAATAGGGTCATTCTGTGTCAAATCAACCTGTTTTTTTTTTTAAATTTTACTAAGATTTTTTACTGAATAAAGAATGAAATGTACTGTATAGTGATGAAAGCCAAAATATTAGATCATAATGTTTTTTTTTTTTTCTAGAGATTGTTAGGTGTTTTAGTAAAATCTGTTGACTTTAACAGTCTTTGTTGCATTGCATGTGAAATGGTGACCATTCAAAAATGGGGAAATAGCAATTGAAGTTTTCTCAAGTCATTTTCAAGTTGTATGATGTAACAAGTTTTAAGTTGGAGAGGTCCGGAATGTTTTTTATACATTTTTCTTTTCTCAGCTTTACCACAGAGTACAGACCAGAACAGAATTTGAATGACTTCACTTGCAGCAAGAGGGCACTGGACATGCAAGCACACCTCACAGCATGTTTCCATTTGCATGGTTGCACGCTTGTTTGTGCGAGTAAGATTGAATCTTATAAGACTCAGTCGAGTAAGGCACTGCAAACTCATGTGAAAAGGAAACATCTGTACAGTAAAATCCAGCAGAGCAGACAGCCTGAATAAATATCTAATCACAGCCACAAACACTAGTGAAACTACTGACAGAATCAACAGCCACAGTCTATTATTTCTATTTACCGCTAACCACTGGATCAGAGTTTGTCATCCCAGGGGGATCTTCCTGTTGATGCGCATTTTGGACTATCTGGACTCCGACCAACTCAATCAGCCCAGTTTTATGCTGCTTGTGGACTCAAACAGATACTTTTTTTACAGCACAGCTCAATTTCCCCCCCTTGCCAGAACCATCATGAAACCACAGCAGATTAATTTGTGTGGGAGATCATGTTACGGAGCTTGGCAAACCCTCCTTCCAAACAAAAATGGACTTTTTCCCTGTTATCAGGCAGATGCCTAAGGCTGTCATTGTATTTTCTTCTCACCCACTGGAGTGAAATAAAACCTAACACAGACAGACGGCAGGTGTCTGCCCGCCGCCACCCTGGGTAAAGCCATTTACCCCGCTCCCTTGCGGAATATTAATGAACGGCGTGTATAAACAAAATGCCATATTTATTTTCATACTTGTTCAATGAACCACTAAATGGCAGAGTGAAGCTCAATCAATATCACTTTGCTGCATGCAGAGCAGATTCGCCGGTAACGGCCCGGGCACCTGTCCTGGGTGCCGCACGGCTGTGGGGGTGCCCGGCGGGCTTGGCGTCGATTCCGCGCCATCATCGTCTTCATCGACCCGCGCCCACATGCTCGTTAGCTCTCGCCAACTCAACCAATAGGCATCTGTCGGGGTCGCGCGGGCACCTCTCGACGGGTTAAAGAGGTCTCAATCTGATTTATAAAGGATGGCGGGTGCGTTTCGAATATACGATGTACCTCTGCCAGGCCCGGTTCCAGCCAGCCAGATTTAATCAAGCCGATGTGCGAATTGTCCCGATCTCAGACTAATTGTGTCAGTACAGATGTCGCATTCTAGACGGCTGAAAACTTCTGCCAGCATTTGAGATAAAACTTGTTATCTGCTGACTGACGTAGAGAATGAAGGAAGTCTTGCATGTAATTGCGTGAGTCAGGCAGTGATAGGTTTGGTTTGGTTGGCTGGGTGTCTGCTGCCTTCCCCTGGTCAACAAATGAGTAAATGTGTTTGAGTAACAGGTGCTTGTGGTCTGTTTTATTTCTTTTTGTCTATTTTTTTTTTTGCTTTGCAATAGTCTCCGACGGCACACCCACAAATCACCCACAGTCTGTTCTAGTACACGTTGCATGCAAAACTGGAAAGCATTGTGTTGATCTGGCAAGCTCTAATTTGATTGGCTAGGTTTATATAACTTCCGGGACAAAGGGTTTTGTATACGTCTACTCTTGCCAAAGTTTGCAAGGTTAGCATTAAATCTTTGAAAGTGTTTTGTTTGAGGCATTTAGTAGAAAGTTGACTAGATATCCATTAGGACAATGTATTGTAGTAAGCTAGGTTTTTTTTTAAGTTAGGTGTTTTTTGAATTATGAGTACTTTTGTCCCTGTGGACTTCTAGAAAGTAAACTCTCCTACTTTAGACTCTTACATCTTAAAATTTTCCATTAATGATCCATCAGTCCATCAGTGTTTATACAAATTCTGTAATTATTTATAAAAAATTCAACACACTCAGATGTATCTATGATAAAACAGAACTGTTTACCTTGCAAATGTAAGCATGCCATTTTAGCTTGTTTTTCGATCTCTCATGTTTCTTTTTTTCCCATTGTGAGTCATGTTTTTCACAGGATTCGTACCCATGCATTCCGCAACCTAATTCCAATTCCGTGCTGGCTGAACTACCGAACAAGTTAAGTCCGGAAGTGAAACATATGGAGCTGTAATCATAACTGTGTACAAAAACAATTACAAGTACTCACTTTTTTATCGCCTCTAGTGTTTCCTACATTTTTGTAGGAAACTGCAGTCATATGTACTTATTGGTACGTATTTCCGCGTCTTGTGAAAAAGTTCCCACAGGTACGTTTTCATCATGAGATCAGGTAGCCTAAAATTCAAGAGATTGGGGAAAAATGCCCCTGCATGAGATTTTGTCTCAGGTTTATATCATATATAGTTAAGTAATATCACACAAGCAACGAGTGCAAATGTGACATAAATTTAATGCAACAGTTCAATCAATAAAAACATAATATTGTGTTATATTTAAGAGACAATGTTGTGTGTTTTTGCTTAGTTTTGCCAATGCAAATTAGGGGTCGACAAATTATCGGCGCCAATATTACACATTTTTATGATTATCGGTATTGTCATTTTCAAAACCGATTTGCTAAATATTTTAAAAGCATTTAACAATGTGTTTGTTAGAGCTCTTGTTATTCTTAATTTTGACATTAATTTTCATTTTCACACCAGACACTTATATATATAATGGTTCAAAATATCGGTTATCGGTCTGCTTGATCTGTAATAATCGGTATCGGCACTGAAAAACACATATCAGTCGACTCCTAATGCAAATGTTGCATATTAAAGCCACAGCAGAACTATTGTACGTCTTCAAGCAATACGTAATTTCTGAATAAATCAGGTAAACCAATGATTCAAAGGCCCTTTCATAAAGAGAAACATTTACATTTCTAAATAAATCAGCCATTTGAAGGAAACTAATGAACGGAAGAATGAGTAGAGTTGCAAAGGGGTGGAAAATTTCCGGTAAATTTCCGGAAACTTTCCAAAAAATCCCTGGAAGATTCCAAAAAATCCTGTAAAGTTTCCAAAATTTCTGAAATATTTCCCAAATTTACTGAAAGTTGTCCACATTTTTCAACCCTATGAATGACTCATTCATTAAGACATTTACTGCCACTTACTGCCAGTTTTAGTTTCTCATTTAGTAGTTACAAATTAATTAAAAAAAAAAAAATCAGAAAAAAATCATTACAAATCCAGAATAAACCCAAAATTCATATTAATTAAAAAAACTAATTAAAGGAATAATTCACCCCAAAAATTAAAAAAAGAAAAAAGAACAGAATAAAAACTCTTTCTAAAGCTGTACATACATATATATATATATATATATATATATATATATATATATGTGTGTGTGTGTGTGTGTGTGTGTATATATATATATATATATCCTCCTAAATAACACTTAAAACTAATTGGTGACTTTACGTGTCACTCTGGTGGTCTCTTCCTGTCAAAGTGAGCAGTTCTTGGCCAGAAAAAAACTGCTATGTGCAGCTATGGCTACACAAGACTAGCTTTGTAGCTTGTATTTATGACCTATACATAACATTATGAATATCCTGGCTTTAGTAATTTTACATTTTCAGCTAGTCTACAGACATGGGCTTGAGAATGTATCAATACATTCCCCCTCACTTGTTAATTGTGGGTACCACTAGTATGACACAAATGTATTGCTTGTGGAATCCACAGGCACCCTATCGCCATGGCAACTGCTGCAGTGACTGAGGAGAGGCCACTCCACTAAAATATGGCCAAATGTATCTCATGAGATGTCTGGATTGAGGCCGGGATCACTGAGGTGAACTGCAGCTGAACCGATGAGCTGGATCGCTGTATTACTTTATATGATTTGTAGCAGTTGTCAACCCAGAAAATCATTGCACACGGGATGCAAAGCTGCTAAATGTATTCCTTTTTTTTTGGGATTGTACCCATTATTTATTTATTATCTGAGAGTTAGAGAAAGAGAGAGAGAAAGAGAAAAGAGAACATTATGGCTTTGGTAATGATTTAATCCTGGTGTGTGCTGACAACTCTTTTTGTAGGCAGGCCTCTGAGCCCCTGTTTCCTCTAGTATTTATAACAGCACAGGAGCTTATATTAATTAAAAGAAGTGCATCTCTGAGATTAATGAGCTTGATAAAGAGCACATCTAACGTGTGCTAGCATAACACAAGATGGGAGTGATTTCAGAGATTTCCCTCCCTCCTAAAAGCAAAGCCTAGTTACAAGGTCCTGAGATCTAAGCTCCAATTCAGATTTTCATTTATTCTTTCATGAATGTCATTAATGCTTTAAGACCGTCCTGGGAAAATTGCATTTAATGTTCACGGAAATGGAGCTAATGACTGGAACTTCACTTTCTCAGTCAGTGTTTCACCACGATTGCATTGCCAAAAACCTTTGAAATGTGCGAAATGCATAAAAATGTTAAATTACGTTAGATCTATGCTCAGAAAAATACGACAAACATACAGCTGAGGATGGGTGATATTGGTCCTTCTGTGTTTTTCCTTTGCTTTCGGTAGAGTGCAGGAGGCTGTTCATAATGGAAGCTGCGAGTGCAGGAAGCTTCTGATGTAAAGTCGATATTGGGCTTGATTTTGATTACAAAGTCAGAGATGCTCCATTTTTCTTTGGGAGGCCGCTGGTGGTAGTAATATGGATGTTCTTCAGAACTCCTTCAGCTGCAGCTCTCAACCTCTTAATCTCAACACTGTCAATGTCAAGCGCAGCCGACGCGTCCTCCGAGATGAGAAAGGTTATTGTGCGGTTAATGGAACGTCATTGATCATGTTTACCCGGGTTTCACGGGATACACATGACTTCAACACTCAAGTCTCATGTTGATAACACGTAGGGGTTTTTTTTTCCTTTTCTTTTTTTCGGTGAGCTCTAAAAAGTATCATTTTACGTCACATACACCTTGCAGAATCTGCAAAATGTTAATTATTTTACCAAAATAAGAGGGATCATACAAAATGCGTGTTGTTTTTTTATTTAGTACTGACCTGAGTAATATATTTCACATAGAAGACGTTTACATATAGTCCACAAGAGAAAATAGTAGTTGACTGATGACTCCGTTCAAAAGTTTACACACCTTGATTTTTATTATTGTGTTGTTACCTGAATGATCCACAGCTGTGTTTTTTGTTTAGTGATAGTTCATCATGAGTCCCTTGTTTGACCTGAACAGTTAAACTGTCCGCTGTTCTTCAGAAAAATCCTCCAGGTCCCACAAATTCTTTGTTCTTTCAGCATTTTTTGCATTTGAACCCTTTCTAACAATATCTGTATGACGTATCACACTGAGGACAACTGAGGGACTTATATTCAACTACTACAGAAGGTTCAAATGCTCACCGATGCTCCAGAAGGAAACACGATACATTAAGAGCCGGGGGTGAAAACGTTTTGAATTTGACGATTGGGGTAAATGTTACTTATTTTGTCTTCTGGTAAACATGTAAGTATCTTCTGTAGCTTCTGAAGGGCAGAACTAAATGAAAATAATATGAAGATGATATTTATATAACCCAAAAAAGAAAAGAAAAGAAAAGAAAAGAAAAGAAAAGAAAAGAAAAGAAAAGAAAAGAAAAGAAAAGAAAATGCATAATGCATAATGCATAATTCTTCCTTCTGGAGCATCAGTGAGTGTTTGAAACTTCTGTAATATTCGCATACGAGTCTCTTAGTTGTCCTCAATGTCAAAAGATTGTTGGAAAGGGTTCAAATACACAAACATGCTGAAAAACCAAAGAATTTGTGGGGCCTGAAGGATTTTTCAGAAGAACAGCGGGCAGTTTAACTGTTCAGGACTAACAAGGGACTCATGAACCACTATCACTAAACAAAAAAACACAGTTGTGGATCATTCAGGTAACAACACAGTATTAAGAATCAGGGTAATTTTTATAAATTCTACTATTATTTTTCTCTTGTGGACTATATGTAAATGTCTTTTATGTGAAATATGCATTTTGTATAACCCCTCTTATTTTGGTCAAATAATTAACATTTTGCAGATTTTGCAAGGTGTATGTAAACTTTTGACTTCAACTATACTTTGCTAATTTTTGAATGTTCATCAAGGGAGAAAATAGGGCTAACAGGGTTATGCTAACCAGTTAAACCTTGACACCTTGGTTGCAGTGATTTCACTTTTTTGTTAATTTTTTACTTTTAGCTTGAAAAAGAATGCAGCAAAATGTCATTTCATTTAATCTGACAAATATCAAACAATACTTTCTTTCCCTGGAGAGACCTTTTGAAAACAATTGCCACAAAGACAAGAAAAAACAAACTGACTGTGCTTTTGAGACAGATATGTGTTTGGCTGCCTGTGTTTTGACAGGTGGTTATCTTGTCAAACTAGCTTCACGATAAAGATCTTCATTGTGCTGTTTGCTGCATGTTCACCAGTGATGTCCAAAAAGAACATAGCATTCTTTATTTACCAAACTTTCATTCATTCATTAATTCATGTATCCACTTTCATTCATTTGCAAATGAATATATTTAATGATGGGCGACTCTGTATTTTCATAAAGCCAGAGGGCAAATAGGTTTTCCCTACTCCTTTCTCTTCTGACTACAACCGCATTGCTACACTTACCGAACTTTAGTATGCCTTAAAGGAATCATTACAAAAACATAATGGGGAAAAACTCCCACACAGTTTCCACCCGATAATTAAGTTTCCCCCTTCCCATCTAAAATCATTTCTTACAGCTCTGACAATTCTCAGTTCCCAGGAGTTCAAGACCCAGATCTTGGCAAGGTGCCTCAGAGACTTGCAGATGTTCATTAAAATCACTACATCCTTCTTTCTTTCTTGTAAATCATCATTTTTTTCCCCTTCTGAAACTCATTTTTCCCTACCAATCTGATGCAAATGTGTCATGCGTTTGTATGCCAGACAATTAGGTCCAATTTGTAACTACTGCTGAACTTTCAACTGAATTAAGTCCTGCTAACAGGCATGATAACGTGTAATAGATTGTAATTTATTAAATCCAAGGCAACCGTCGGCAATAAACGACCACCGGGGATCTAAAAATGTCGTACCATTTTAATAAATGTGTTGCCCAACTGCAGAGGAGTCGATCAGTGTCATTCACATTGTGTTTTCTCTGAGTGCGATCTACATTAAATTTCAGGTCATTAGCGCAGCTTGTTTTGATTTATGTTTAATGCCATGTCAATGGCTCAAGTAAATCTAAGAAATGACTTTAAGCCCGTCTGGGTTTTTTCCTTGAGTCCTCTGCAGCGATAAACAGATTTATATCCGAATATTATCTTCAATCATCTCAAGGACGACTGTCACGGACGGTTACGACATTCTTTCTGCATCTCTGCACAGTCAACTCGCTCCAGTCAGCAAACAACAATTCAGCCGAAGCTAAACGTAACATGATGTTCTTCAGCGTTTGCAGCCGCCTCACATGTGGACTGCTGGATATGGAGTCCATTGATTGAATTGGTGGAGACAGCGCTGTAATCACGGAGAACATGTCTCAATGCTTGGCAGCAACAAGTGGCAAGCTGCGGCAGCCAGCAGGCACATACATTAGACACAAAATGCCTGCATCTGCTTGGGAGATACCTGGGCCTTTCTGGTGAAAAAAAGAACCAGGTGTTTTGCTATTTCTCTTCCTCACATTTTCAGAGTGCGGCAGGGTTTTGAGCTTGTTCGGATGTTATTTTGGGAATTGGCAGCAAACAGATAGATGGCACAGGTGCGGTTTCTCTTACCAGTGATGACTGGGTTCTTTCCAATTCTTCCGTACCTTATGCATCTAAGGCATGTTTAGACAGGAGCACTGGAGGTTTTTGTGTGGCTCTGTGCACATTTTTCTGTTTATAAAAATGTCACAGTCATATTTACTGTCAACATAAGGGAGTTTACGACGACAACGTCGGCTTCTTCAACAACTTCTTCGACTGCAGGGTTGTGCGTCGCTCAGAACTGAATTGATGATGCCATTGAAATTATAATTCAGTGCCTGAATTTGAATTGAGGCTGCAAGCAGGATACAGAAGTGCAGACTTAAATGTAAGGTAGAATTAAAAGAAATTCATATAGGCCTAAGTCTTTTTTTTTAAACTTCACCTATCAAAAATTGTATTTAGTTTATATATGTAAAGGTGACATCATGAAAATCAGACTTTTTTTCATGTTTAAGTGCTATAATCGAGTCCCAAGTGCATCTACCAACCCAGAAAACTTGAAAAAGGACAACCCAGCCTCAGTCCATTCCTTGTGAAGTTCACCTAAATTCTTGAATCGATTTTGCTTGACAAGCCTCTCAAGACTGCGGTTCTCTCGGTTGGTTGTGCATCTTTTCCTTCCACACTTTTTCCTTCCACTCAACTTTCTGTTAACATGCTTGGATACAGCACTCTGTGAACAGCCAGATTCTTTGGCAATGAATGTTTGTGGCTTACCCTCCTTGTGAAGGGTGTCGATAATTGTCTAGTTCCCAGCATGCTTCGCTTCAGAGAATAAATGCTGAAATTAACACCGTGTATACACTTGAGTAGCACGGTGCGATGGAACTTTCTATTTATGATGTACTGACACAAAGTTCAAATGATTTGCAACAGTCACTTTGTTTTGTCCAGTGTAGACAGCCTTAATGTTGCTACACGGCATGATACAATGTGACAACTATTACGTTAAGTCTTCACATGGTGCAAGTGTTGTTTTATGTGTTTTTGCACAACATTAATATAGATTCGTTCTGTTATTTCAG
>JAHKKF010530954.1:13944-66314 GCA_019740295.1 Labeo calbasu
GCGTAATCTAGTGAACCAAACTGAGAGACCATTTTGAAAGCTCAGGAAGGCTCATCCTTGCGGGTGTTTTGAGTTGATTAGCTGATTGGCATGTCACCATATTCTAATTAGTTGAGATAGTGAATTGGTGGGTTTTAGTTAAATGTGAGACAAAATCATCACAATTATAAGAACCAAAGACTTAAACTACTTCAGTCTGTGTGCACTGAATATATTTAATACACAAGTTTCACAATTTGAGTTGAATTACTGAAATAAATTAACTTTTCCACGACATTCTGATTTATTGAGATGCACCTGTATGTGTGGAGAGCATTCACTCTGTATCATTCTTTCATTTTTGACCAAGATGGCTTTTAGAGACTTTTGATGAAAGTCAATTGTTTGGGAATCAGACTCCCCTGGCTGAGCTATTTGTTTTTTAATTCACAAAAAAACAACCAACTCGTATGAGTCATTTGTTCATGATTTGGACTACACAGATCTCAAACACTACACGCTTCTTGTTTAAGCGTAAAACTGCTGAGGATAACTAGCATAATTTTAGAGGAATTGTAGCTGCTTCGTTATTATTCCTCAGTGCACAGTGTTTTTATTGAATTTTTATTGAATTTCCTTTGTCGTGACCCCGAAGATTTAGCAGTGAATGCAGATCCTGGAAAGGTAGCGAGAAACATACTGTTCATCAGTAATTTATGTTCATGCATAATACATCAAAATGTATGTAGAAATGAACATTAACCAATATTAATAAAGGCTTTAAAATGGTTATTCATCATATATAATGCATAATATAATTTGAACAAATTAAACATCATAAATTGCTACTTAAGTCCTCTCTTTAAAACTCAGTTTAAATGATCATTGTCCATCCTATCACTCATCCTTAAAATAAATCCTGTTTTTGCTACTGTACTGTTACGTCTCTACATATAAAATGCAATGCAAAGCAAATAAAACCCATCTATGCAAATCTGACATTGTCTTAACAGTTGTGTAGAGTGACAAAAAACAGTCACTCATGTTTATGATTATTTATTTTTGATAAAATCTGAGAGCTTTCTGACCCTGCATAGACGGCAGAAAGGTAGTAGTTTGGAAAGACATGACGGTACAGAATTTTCATCTTTGGGCGAGCTATCCCCTTAACTTGGATATTAAGGTTATCTAAAAAAGTTGTTATATCTAATTGCAGCAGCGTTTTTAAGAAGCATTAGTTAAAACTTTCATAACTTAAAGTTATCTTACAGCATACATATTTCAGTTGGTACATTTGCGGTGACCTGCTGTTGACATAATCCGACTTGACAGGAAGTCCCTCCTTTCATAAAAAAGGTTGACGAACCAAAAAAAAGAGAGGCCGCGTCAGCTTTAATGACCACAGAACATCCTTCCCACACACTGTTTTATTCAACACTTATTTTGTAATCATGATTATTTGATCAGTGTAATTGCTCTGATGCACAGCTCGAGTTAAAGTTTCACTCTGAACGTTCTGCAGGCTCATCCGTCGACGGGAGGCACTTCCTGCATCAGTTAAGCGATGTAAACGTTTACGCCAGACATTCAGGGGGCTGCGGGAAAGAGAAGCTTACTTAAAACAGTGAGCTTAAACATATGGCAGCCTTAAAATAACAGAACAAAACAAAGAATTCAATCATACTCCCACCAGAATGTGGAGTTTATGCGCAATGATGTACAGAACAACAACAACAACAACACATTGTTGGAGGTATAAAAGAAGCGTCTAACAACAAAGCGTCTGAATTCACAGGACATGTACGTACGTAAACGCATTTATTAACCATGAAGTGTTGAAACGATCAGCTCACATTTAATACGTGTTGAGAAAATAAAGTATTGGGATTTACATTCTGGTCTCTGGCATGTAAACACTATGTTGTCCACGTTAGCAAAGCTCCTGAAGAACTCTCCACACATGCAGTTTGGCCGTGTGTGTTTTTACACATTCGCATTACGCTGAAAAAAACCCTCCAAAGCATGAAATCGTAAAGACGAGAGACCACATAAGGAGAGAGATGTAATTAAAAAACAGTTTAGTGCACACAAGTGAGATCTATCTTACAGAGTCTTTAGAAAAGCACAGAATGATAATTTTGAGAGACGACCTCCGGAGGATAATTCATCCTCGTTTAGATCTCTTTATCAGCAGAGAAACACTGCGGTTGGCATTGAACAGACACCCTTGTGCTTCGGGCCACAGTAGAAGAACTGCACAACGGCCCAAGTTTGGCTCCTCGTTAAAAAAAACGAACACAACCCTCAAGGTTCTCCCACAGTTCCAAGTTCCTGCATGGAACAGATTAGATGGGCTCACCGTGATAGTCTATGGCGACTGTGTGGATGGACTCCTGATTGTCATGTTACTGAACGACATCCATGGTTTGGCTTCCCCTGTTTTCAGTCTTCCACAGAACATGAGATCTAAAAAACACGTTACTTTTCAAAATATACAGAAAAATGAGCTTGAGATGTCGGTACTGTCTTTCCGAGCTTGGATTTGTTCACGAATGATGCATGAAGCATAGGTGACTCACCTTTAGTGTTCGTCCAAAAGCACGCATGACGTTCAAACCTCTAGTTAAACGTGCGTTTGCATTCGTTTCTGCAGCGGTCGAGTCAGGTCCGAGTTCTGAGACGACGACTGAGAGTAGTGGGACGAAGACGACACCGAGGCTTTGCTCGTTTTGTCGAACTGCACGTATCCGTCCTGCTTGCTGTAGCTGCTGACGCTGCTGTCACACTGCGTGTCCTGGAACGAGCTGGAATCGCTGAGCGATCCCCTCTGAAACTCACGTTCGCACAACTCGATGGAGCTGCTGCCCATTCCCAGTACGAAACGCTGGCTGTAGTCGTATAGGCGGTTGGGACCGGCGCCCAGTGTGTTGTAAATGTTGGTGTAAGACATGCCGGTGGGGACGCGGTGTTTTCCGAGGGTCGCTGTGGCGGGGTTTCGGACTTCGGCGTTCTGGTTGGCTGTCAGGGATATGGTCGGGGTCGGCTGTTCTTTGAATGTGTTCACGCTGTAGTATCCGTTGGTCGGATCCTATGAGACATGAATACATTTAATCGATCATTGAATTATTTGCACTATTTTTATTCAAATGAGCCATAGGAAAAAAAGTGACAGTGACTTCATTTTCATATACGTGGCATTTAATCAGCACATATAACATAGGCTTATGGAAGCTTATTTTAACCAGGTAATTGCGACAAATCAATTTTTTTTCCTCACAAATCTAAGAAAATGCGAGATATAACTGTGAGATATACATGTAAACTTACAACTCACAATTCTGACCTCTTTTCTGACTTTTTTTTTCAGGATTGCGTAATACAAACTATCAATTCTTACTTTTTTTCCTCAAAATTGTGATATAAAATCCCAGTTGTGAGTAAAGTCAGAACTGCGAGATATAAGCTCACAATTCTGACTTTTTCAGAATTGCGTGATACAAACTCACAATTGCGAGTTCTAAAGTCAGAACTGCGTGATAAACATGTAAACTCACAATTATGACTTTTTTTCAGAATTGCATGATACAAACTATCAATTCCTACTTTAGTTGTGAGTTATAAAGTCTGAACTGCGAGATATAAGCTTACAATTCTGACTTTTTCAGAATTGCGTGATACAAACTCACAGTTGTGAGTTATAAAGTCAGAACTGCAAGATATAAATTCACAATTGCGAGTTATAAAATCAGAACTGCAATATTTATTAATAATTCGCAATTCTGACTTTTTTTTCTCAGAATTGTGATATAAAATCGCAGTTGCGAGTTAAAGTCAGATCTGCGAGATATAAACTCACAATTCTGACTTTTTTCCTCAGAATTGCAATTCTGACTTTATAACTCGCAATTGCGAGTTTATATCAATTTTGAGAAAAAAAGTCCAAATTGCAAGTTTGTATCATGCAATTCTGAGAAAAAAAAAGTTGTGAGATTAAAAAGTCGCAATAACATTTTTACATTTTTTATTCAGTGGTGGAAATGGCTTCCATAGAGATATACATTTGCAATTCAGAACTGTGGGCTATAAATTCTGAGAAGAATGAATATTGATATATTTGTGAGAAAAAGCTTTTTCACCAAAAAAAAAAAAAAAAAAAAAGGTAATTGTGAATTTTTGTACTTTTTATGCAATTTTTAACTGCCAATTCTGACTTTTCTCATAACTGCAAGAAAAAAGGACAAGAAAAAAGACAGAATTGCAAAAGATAATAAACATAATACAAAATAAAAAAATACATTTTATCTTGCAATTCTGAGTTTATATGCAAATCTCTAAATACAGACTTTTTTCGGTCAATTCTAAGAAAATCTGAATTGTGAGATACAAACTCAGAATTCGCAAGAAAAAAAGTTTGTTTCTACAACATAATAAAAAAAAAACTGAGTTTCTAAACTCAGAATTGCAAAAAAAAAAAAAAAAAGTGAATTGTACAGATATGAATTCACAGTTACCTTTTATTCTGTGGACGAAATAAGGCTTCAGGCTTTTTGCACGCAAATGCCATGCTACATAAACCATTTAATGAATTCTCGCTTCAAAGTAGTCAATAAATCATTAACACATCAAATAAATCTCTTTCTCTCCTGTTTATCTCGCTGTTTGTGGGCATTTCCCTGGATGTTTCCATGAAGCTTGTCATCAAAATCTGTTTATCTAAAGTCTGTTAGCACAATTATTCATTTTAGTAAACAATTATTTATATATTACAGGACTTTTACAGTATATACTGTCAGCTGGAATTAAAAGCAAAATGAGAGAAAGAGTGAAAGGAAACTGTAATTTTCCTCTCATGTATTTGTAAGCTGTAAAAGCCAAGGTCAAGTTCAGCTCACACTAATTATAGGCAGCGTGACATGGAAATTAGGGAACAGACTGATAACTGTCCCACGCTAAGAAGATTACATGGTTTAGTGGTGTGAAACAGTCATCTCCAGCATAAACAGTCAAATCCTGTTATCAGCTAATTAAATGGGCCTTGACGATTCATGTCGGCATTAAATATGCCAAATAATCTCCATAAAATTCACTCACATTTTATTTTTGGCCAATTTCTATATAGATAACATATATCTCTCGCTCTCTCTTTTTAATCCTAGCGGCCTTGTGAAAACGCTGAGGTGAAATAACTCCTGATTCCTGGAAAAAAAATAAAACAAAAATAGTATGGTATGCACTTTCACCACTGACAGAGTCAAGGCTGCACATCTCTGAATCATGAGGGCCAACGGCTTAGTCATACTGGATGGAATAGAACATTTGAAGACTGAGAGACAATGATGGTTCCGCCATGGAGAGATTGTTGAGGCAGGTGTGGTTGTTGAGGAAACAAGATGACCAACTCGATTTTTACATTTTCTTAAGAAAATCTGACTGGTGCGAATGCAAAACTCAAGGCAACTGGACTGAGTCTGTTTCCAAGTTTTTGATAGGCTAGTTTATGTGTACTGTATATCATTTTCTTGCTCAAATTTTGCATTTACCTGAGAAACTTTGTGTTTGTTTAACAAAAGTTTTGCATTCCTCCATGAAACTTTGCAAAAAGTTGTTCCCTTTAGAAATGTTGTGCTCTCTTTGCAAAAGTAACTTTGCATTTGTTTTGCAAAAGTTTTGCCATCTCCTGAAAAATGTAGCATTATCTTTGCAAATGTATTGTGTTTCTCCTACAAAAATTCGTGCTCTCTTCATAAACTTTTTGTTTCCCCTGAGAAACTTTGCATTTTCTTTGCTCTAGCTTAGTGTTCCCAAGATAAACTTTGCATTCTCTTTGGAAAAGTTGTGCATTTCCCTGAAAAACTCCTTGAGAATTCCTCCAAGAAACTGTTTTCTTTGCAAAAGCTGTTCCTTTTGGAAACTTTGTGCTCGCTTTGCAGACGTTTTGCATTCCCTTAAGTAACTTTCCATTCGTTTTGCAAAAGTTTTGCATTCTTCTGGAAAACTGTGCATTATCTTTCCCAAAGTTTTGCATTCCTCTATGAAAATTTGTGCTCTCCTTGCAAAAGTTTTGTGTTTCCCTGAGAAACTTTGTACTCTTTTTGCAAAAGGTTTGCATTCCCATGAGAAACTTTGCATTCTCTTTGAAAAAGTTGTGCATTTCCGTAAAAAACTCCCTGAGAATGCAAAAGTTTTCCTCCAAGAAACTTTGTTTTCTTTGCAAAAGTTGTGTTCCTTTTAGAAACTTTGATTCCCCTGAGAAATTTTTCATTCTCTTCACAAAAGTTTTGTATTCCCTTAAATAACTTTGCATTAATTTTGCAAAAGCTTTGCATTTTCCTGAACAACTCCCTGAGAACGCAAAAATTTTCCTCCATAAAAGTTTTTTTTTTTTTGCAAAATTTGTATTCCTTTTAGAAACTTTGGTTCCTCTGAAAAATGTTGCATTCTCTTCACAAAAGTTTTGTATTCCCTTAAATAACTTTGCATTAATTTTGCAAAAGCTTTGCATTTTCCTGAACAACTTTGCATTATCTTTGCAAAAGTTTTGCATTACTCTACAAAAATATGTGCTCTCTTTGCAAAAGTTTTGTGTTCCCCTGAGAAATATTGCATTCTCTTTGGAAAAGTTGTGCATTTCCCTAAAAAACTCCCTGAGAACACAAAAGTTTTCCTCCCAAAAAACTTTGTTGCGTTCCCATGAGAAACACTGCATTCTCTTTGGAGAAAGGTTTTGTGTTCCTCCAAGAAATGTTTATTTTGCAAACGTTGTGTTCCCTTTAGAAACTTTGCGTTCCCCTGAGAAATTTTGCATTCTCTTTGCTAAAGTTTTACATTCCCATGAGGAACTCTGCATTCTTTTTGGAAAAGTTTTGCATTTCCCTGAGAAACTTTTTGTGAGAAAGTTTTGTGTTCCTCAAGGAATGTTGTGTTCAGCAAGCCCACAATTCACCATTCATGTTAACCAAAAAGTTGCATACCTACGTTTAATATCGATGGAAGGAAGTCATGCGACTCAGTAGGCAGTCACAAAGCAAAGTTTCCATTTCTGGTTAATTATGCTTGCCTTAGCAAATTAAGCATATAGCGTTAGTTTTGGCAAGTCACGCGAGTCAAGCTCGCATTGGCTGACTCTCAGCTGATCACATCTACCTATAGGAATACGACACCTATCACGGCATTCCTATATAAGCTCTATTCAGTATTATTCAGCAGCTTTTTCACTTGCTCAGGAGCAAAACACCCTCCTCCATCCCCAACTCCTCCTTTCGCCACAGTCAGGAGTTGGCTTCTGATATTCCTTATTGAATAAGACTCCTTTTATCTTGAATAATGTGTTACACTTAAAAATCATTAAGCACATTGATATCTGCTTTGTTCTGTTCTGTTTACCCTGTGGGGTTATTACTGCTGCTCTCCTTGCTCATTCATGACAGGCTGCATGGATGGGCAGTGAGTTTTTGCCCAGAACAGAACCATACCACCAAACAAAACTGTATGCTAAGTGTCTATCCTTTCCACTATAGTGGTCCTGACAGAAATATGACTAATGATGGACGCTTCGCCTTAAATGTGCAATTTCCAAAGATCCTAACAAGTCCTTGAAATATTGAGCTTTTGAAATGATCTGAAAGGCTGAAAAGTTCCAGACAAAAGTTCCAGACTGAAGTCTAGCCAAACAGCATTCATTAAATGAATTAGCATGCACATTCAACCAAATGCCTCAGTATTTCTCAATTACCAGAGGATATAATGAAAACTTGAGCTCTGGGGATCTGACACGCAGTCAGTCAGTATGACAACACGTCCATTTGTGAACATTTCTATAATGGACTCTGCAAAGAAAAAGAACATGGCAAGGAATTCTGAAAAAGTCAGAGAGCGAGAGTTCCCACAACTCTGCTTTATTAGATTCCGTGAGATTACGCGGCTGTTCTATTAAATCTGTTTTTTATGAGTATGATGGAGAAATGACTCTCTGGGGTTCTTTAATGGTGACAGATGTGAGTCCTGCAGAGTTCTCCCCCCGTCTCTCCATCCCTCTGTTCATCACCTTAATGTGTTGTAGCTCCCTCTCCTCCTCCTGCAGGACCTCCAACTGTTTCAACACCGACTCTTGCTGAAACTCGGATCGCTCCATCTACAAGCAGAAAGAGAGAAAGTGAGATGATGCGGTTGATGTGAGCCAAAGCACCAGTGACTGGTATTGATTTCAGCCTGTAAGCATGTGCGCGAGAATTTCGGCATCCAGCATGAACAGAAATTCCCTCAAAGCTCAGGTCTGATCCGAACCCGGTCAAAGTTCAAGGATGCTGCAGTGCTGCACTGTGATTTGAGTGCTGTAGGGCAAGAGGCGAAGCAAGACTCGAAGAAAAGCCATGTTCGCACTTACAGTGTCAGATTAGCGAAATTTCGGGCAAAAAGTGGTCCAATGTATAACAGCTCATACAATGCTCACTTTAAAATGTGCGAAATTCACCCTCACACGAAAATCCTGATCATGCTGATTCCTATCGGAAAGACTCAGTTTCACCCATTCATCATGCAACGGTAAATGTGACTGCACCTTTACAGCAATAATGCAATCGGAGCTTGTCAAATGTGCCAGCGATGTGGGCGTGTCCAGTAACTCAAGGTTGAGAAAAGTGTATCTTTATGCAAATGAGCGGTGATTCTTCATGCAAAAGATTCAGCGACTACCGATGGAAAACATGATCCTTCCTCTTTGAGACCTAGTTGATATGCAGGCAGAGGATAAAATATGTGTGGGAAAACTGTGTTGAAATTGACGTCATTCTGAGTAAGTTTAATTCATGCACTGATAATCATTCATCTTGCTTGTGATATGGTGTATTATGCACTGCTATAATTTATATGCCAGAGTGTACAGTAAAAAACATATTACTTTTCAAAACAGAATTAAATCTTTTTTTTTTATTACCACTGAATCTCATTTGTGAGCAGTTGCACAACCCACCAATAAATGTGAGGTCATCTAGAGAACATCTACTAGCAACCAACATTACAGAAACAAAAAAATGAGGCTAACAACAGCAAGATACACTATCATATCTTGCATCTGTAGAATGAAAAGCTTTGACCTTGCAGATTGAAAACATATGCATATGAAGTGAAACTCGTCTAGCTTGACTTTGATACTCCATAGGAGCCAATTTACACTTGCTGTCAGAGCTGTTAACATCAGATTATCCGAGACGGATGCTTGAACCAGATGTAAAGGAAGTCAGAGAGAAGTGCAGGGGGGGTTCGGAGTGCCAACTCACCATCATTTGCTTCATGTTGCTGTGGTCTTCCGGTTCTCTGGCTGCGTTATGGTCCTTATGGACAATCTCCACTCGGATGTCGTTTTTAGCAGATACAACCCCTTTGAGATCTGGCGGAAATCGTTCTGATTAGCCACGGTGATGCGAAACCACACTACATCCTACAGCTTCCGCTGAGCTTTGACATGATTCTGAATATCCCTTGGCATGCAGCAATCGCTCGTGAACAACATGCACGTCTGTATTTTCCCAGAACAGGGCTGCTAAGAGGTGATAGAAGGGCTTACTTTCGCTTTTTAACGTGCCGGAGAGCTCTCGCTGCCGAGAGGAGAGGGATACTGGGAGTGATGACATCACCAGGTGCATGTCCTCTGTGGTACATGGTCACAACATGCGAAGAAAGAAATATCACTTGTTAAAAAATGAGGTCTTTACAGTCCTAGCCAGATAAAGTCAGGCTGCTGCTGGTAAGGAGCAGGAGCTCACCGCTAATGGAGGCAATTTGCGAAAACCTAGATAAGACAATAAAGACCTCAGAGACTAAGACGTGAGTGAGGTGCAGGTGTGCTCTTATCACTCTATGGTACAGTGTTGGGGAAGCTACTTGGAAAATGTGGCTTGTTGAGGAAGTACCTTGAACCAGTTGAACTACTGTCAAGTCTCCCTTTTGAACACATGTAGCTGCATTACAGGTTAAAGTAGTCAAATACATTGAACTAACCATGCGGTTTCAGAAATGCATGAACTTCAAAAAATTAATAATAAAGCAGAGTGAGTTTTCTGATTCACTTAAAAGGAAACATTTTTATATACAGAATATATACACTAATGTTCAAAAGTTTGGGGTCTGAAATAAACTCTAAATACTTTTATTCAGTAAGAATGCATTAAAATGATCAGAACTGACAGTAAACAAAAAATTAAAGATATAAACTTACAATTCTGAGAAATGAAATCAACATAGCGAGATATAAAGTCACAATGCAACATTTTTCCAGAGAATCGGATTATATAAACTCGCAATTGTAAGTTATAAAGTCAGAATTGCGACATATAAAGTCAGAACTCGTAATTCTAATTTTTTTTTTTTTTTATATCTCGCAATTCTGATTTTTTTCTAGCAATTCTGGAGTTAATATCGGGATATAAACTTGCAGTTGCGAGTTATAATGTTAGAATTGAGAGATATAAAGTCAGAACTCGTAATTCTGACTTTTCTCACAATTGCAAGTTTATATCTCGCAATTCAGATTTTTTTTCTAGCAATTCTGACTTTTTTTCTCAGAATTGTGAGATACAAAGTCCAATTTTGAGGGGAAAAAAAACTGATATTCTCTGAGAATTGTCAATTTATCTTTTTTCAGAATTGGATGATATAAACTCGCAATTACTAGTTATAAAGTCAGAATTGCTAAATATAAAGTCAGAATTGCGGGATATAAACTCACAAATGCGAGTTATAAAGTCAGAATTGCGAGATATAAAGTCAGAACTCGTAATTCTGACTTTTCCCACAATTGTGAGGTTATATCTTGCAATTCTGATTTTTTTCTAGCATTTCTGACTTTTTTTCTCAGAATTCTGAGCTATAAACTCACAATTGTGAGTTATAAAGTCCAATTTCGAATGGAAAAAAAAAAAAACATTTTCAGAATTGTCAGTTTATATTTCACAATTCTCACTTAACTCGCAATTTTGTGTAATAAAGTCAGAATGATGAGATATAAAGTAACAATTCAGAATTTTTTCTCAGAATTGGATGATAAAAACTCACAATTGAGCATTATAAACTCGAGATATAAAGTTGGAATTGCAGGATATAAACTTGCAATTGCGAGTTATAAAGTCAGAATTGCGAGATATAAAGTCAGAACTCGTAATTCGGACTTTTCTCACAATTGCGAGTTTATATCTTGCAATTCAGATTTTTTTTTCTAGCAATTTTGACTTTTTTCAGAATTGTGAGACATAAACTTGCAAGTGTGAGTTGTAAAGTCCAATTTCATGGGGAAAAAAGACTGATATTTTCTACTTTTCTATTTTTACAATTCTCGCTTAACTCGCAATTTTGTGTTATAAAGTCAGAATTGTGAGATATACTGTAAACTTGCAATTCTGAGAAAAAAGTCAGAACTGCCAGTTTATATATCACAATTCTGACTTTATTTCTCAGAATTGAGACTTTAGTTCTCTGAATAAAGAGATACGTATGAATAAACGTTTATATCACGCAGTTCTGAGAAAAAAGACAGAATTGCAAGATTAAAAAGTCGCGATTACCTTTTTTAAATATTTCATTCAGTGGCAGAAACAGGCTTCCATAAAGACTAAATTATTTACATAACTGAATAAAAACAGTGATAAATGGCAAAATCTTGTTGCAATTATTTATTAAATATTTAATTATATTTATTTTAGACTTTCCTGGAGAGTTTGCTCAGCTGTAAGGCTTTGTAGATTATACTAGATTAAGTATTATAGTGTTTTGTCACGCTACACTGCTAGTTGTTAAAAAAAAACTTGTTAAAAAACTAAGTAGTTAAGCGGCCCTCCTTTTAATTAGCTATACTCCAACACTCTTGTGCATGTGTGGATAAAGTCGTGCTACATTGTGCAACACAGCGTCACAAGTTGAGTCTAAAAACGGTGGGTGTCTCAGTGGACGTGCGGTGCGAGTCGCCTCTGTGTTTCTGTCTCTGTAGAAACAACGAGCTCACTTACTCCTCTGCAGTCGAGCGCAGCAGAAAGCCCCCAGGGTCCCAATGAGGACGATGAGAGCCAGGAAAGCTCCCACTGCAACCCCGATGATGACGGCCAAGCGCAAAGACCCTGAGGAGAACACAAAACCGCTGGGATCATCAGACAACCACTGACAGAACGTAGAGGCGATGCAACGTGCACAGTCTCGATCAGGAGCCTGTTTGTCACTTGAGGAGACATAATGAAGTCGTGTTCCAAGAGTCTTCGATTAAATCCTATAGGGATGAGCTGACCTCTTTGAATAACTCAGCTCTGCACCATGGGATTCGCCTTTACTAGAAGAAAATGGGCCAGTATTTGAATAAAAAATACCAGCTAATTTCATTTAAATATTTTGGAGAAATCATAAAGGCGAGTAAAAAGGATTAAGGGCTGTTTAAATTAGATTACAAATGGAAGTTCTGAATATGTCAGAATTCCATTAAGGAAATCCACAGATTTAAGTAGGTGACATTTACCTGAATAAACAGACTATGATCCAGTCTTTGCCCCAATGCTCTGAAAAATCAAGTCGGGGTACTTAATCACTGCAAGACGTGAGTAAAACACGTTTACACACACTTGAGGCATTGAACAGCGCGTCCTAACCAGACGCTGCCAGACGCGGCGGTGATACGGAACGAGCTACAGTGGAATCTAATTTAGAAAGAGTTTCTATTTCATAAAACTAAGGCAATAATTATCTCAGGTACTGATTATGTTAATGTTAAAGGTAACCTTTTAACAGCGACAGTGGATAATTTGCCTCAGATCTCAAAAACAAATTAAAGAACATAAATGTGAACTCAATATGAGCAAACAAGTGTATTTCATGACAAAGACTGTATCAGTCACTCTGTATGTACTTTTAATAATATTAAAATGGTTTAAAATTAATGAATTCGATTAGAGAGAGCACAGAGAGCCCACCCATATGCTCTTCCGATTGATTTTTGATTAATTCCGTCGCGTCTCGTAGCCATGTCGTGGCTGGTCTGGACAAATAAATTGCTTATACTGAAATCTGAATCTGTTGCAGCGTGGTTAGTCAGGATGAGGTGTAACTTGATTGTTACCTTGCTCTTTGAGGCGAATGATCTCCGTGTCAGAGCCGAAACTGTTCCATGCGGTGCAGTTGTAGATGGTTTGAAAGTCAGCAGGAACGATGTTGCTCATGGTGAGGGTGGAAATGACTCCGTCCTCTGTGCTCACAGTCTCTACGGTATAACGGCCCGATGTTCCAGATTCTAGCACTGTTTCTTTCCATGACCATGCCTGCAAAAAATATAAGCATGAGGGGTGGCAGGAAAAAAAAACGATTCTCCGATATATCGCGATTCTCTCTTCAACGATTCGGAATCCATTCTGAATATTTCAAAACCGATTCTGAGCTTGTTTTTTCCTCCCTGTTTATGGTACGTGTGCATGCTAGAGACGTGGGGGGCTTAATTGCACAGAATTTGCGCTGTGAGACACGTGCACATTGCTTGACAGTGTGTACTTTCACCTGCCGTGTTTTACTTTATATGCTTTCATTAATGCCGTTTGGAATGCAGTACTAATACATGCACGAAACTCGCACACTGACAGACTTTCACGTGTGCTATGTGTTTGCGGTTAAATGCACTTGCATATTCAAATACTTTTATACAAAATTGATGTTCACACAGTCAGTTATGTTTTCAGAGCAATATCTGATATCTTGAAATAGATCTGTGCATTAGTCTGAATGCAGTCTATTAAAGCTGCCACTGTCTATGATCTCATCAGTAATAATCAAACAATGATGCTGAGGGAAAAAAAAAAAAACTATTAAACTATAACTATTGTCTGTAAACTTTCAGATACTTAAAGGAAAAGTCCACTTCCAGAACAATAATTTACAGATAATGTACTCACCCCCTGGTCATCCAAGATGTTCATGTCTTTCTGTCTTCAGTCGTAAAGAAATTATGGTTTTTGAGGAAAGAATTTCAGGATTTTTCTCCATATAATGGACTGCTATGGTGCGCTGAGTTTGAACTTCCAAAATGCAGTTTAAATGCAGCTTCAAATGATCCCAAATGCGGTTGTAAACGATCCCAGACAAGGAAGAAGGGTCTTATCTAGCGAAATGATTGGTTAGTTCTTTAAAAAAAATATCAATTTTAATCTCAAACGCTCGTCTCGTCTTGCTCTGCCCTTGTATTCTGGTTCAAGACAGTATGGGTATGTTTAAAAACTCCCATCGTATTTTCTCCCTCGACTTCAAAAATCATTTCATAATGATTCAACATCGCTGCAGAATTACTGACCCAGTCTTTGCACAGTGAACAAGCAAAGATGATCAAACACCCTTTAAAAAAAAAGGTAAAACAGCGAGAACATGAGATGGGATGGGAACATGAGTTTTTCGACATACCCTAACTGTCATAAACCGGAAAAAAAACAGTTCAGGCAGAGTAAGACAAGACGAGCGTTTGACATTAAAAAGTATATAAATTGTAATATTTTTAGGAAAACAACCAATCATTTCGTTAGATAAGACCCTTATTCCTTGGCTGCAATCGTTTACGCACTTGGGATCGTTTGAAGCCTCATTTAAACTGCATTTTGGAAGTTCAAACTCGAGGCACCATAAAAGTCCATTATATGGAGAAAAATGCTGAAATGTTTTCCTCAAAAAACAATTTCTTTACGACTGAAGAAAGGAGGACATGAACATCTTGGATGACAAGGGGGTGAGTACATTATCTGTAAATTTTTGTTCTTGAAGTGAACTTCTCCTTTAAAGAATACTTATTATAAATAAGTAATTGTTTTAAAAAGTCTTTAAAAAGCCTGCTTATATAATTTAAAAAAAATGAAAATTTTGCACAAAATAATTTTGATATAAAATGTATACGAAAATGTAGCCAGTAATATTGAAAACCAAGAATGTGACGCATCTTGATAATAAAAATAATGAAAATCATAATTGAACTGATTTGTGAAACCAGTGAAGATTCGCACTCCTACTTTTAAGATGGCAGTACTAACATACAGAGACTCCAACTATAAACAAAATGCATAGAAATGGCAATTTTGGTTAAAATGTATGTTAAAGATGTATTTGCACAGCAGAAGAATTAATTGGGGAAAAAACGTAAAGAATCGTTTTGGAATCGGATCGTGACTCCCAGAATTGGAATCGGATCGGATCGTGAAGTGCCAGAAGATTCCCACCCCTAATAAGCATAAACAATTATATAAGTAAATAACGCTTTACTTAGTACTGCAAACTTTCAGGAACACAATTAAAGCAACTCAGTGCTGTTTTGCTATTATGGCATACTCTGTTTTTTTTTTTTAAAGTCGAGCCCACAACCACAGTAGGTCAGCTGGATTAATGCACTTTTTAGTTCAAACAGGCCTAGGATGAAAAAATGCTTTTGCGGTTCAGTCCATTCAGCCTCTTCCCAGCATGCTTCGGGACATGAATAATTAATACGGTTGCACTGTCTGACGGTTTGCCAATTTGATTTACACTCGTTGTCCTGTGATGTCAGGAGGAGTTTGTTCCTCTATTTAAAGTGATTGATCGTTTCATATACCAAGTGGTGAAGGTCTGTGTGTGGTGGTATTTCACAAGAGTTTTTTCGCCTTGTGAGTGATCATGTGCTGTTGTCAATAGTTTAGGGTAATGAGCACTTTAGTCTCCATAACGCACATTTCGCTTAGAAACTATGAGATTGTACATTTAATTAAATTAACCATTTGTTACCATGTAAATATAGGAAACAATTTCCATGAAACTCTTCTTTGAGCTGCTAATTATGTGAGTTAAAATTACGGCAGAAGTCATAGTAACTTGACATTTTAAGTTCAATCAAGACGTTGAATTAAAAAAAGAAAATGAATTCAACATGTACCTTCATTAAAGTATAATGTACAGTTTTTTTACAGTCCGCATGTCTACAAATGACACACACCCACACAGTGTGAGAATTTAAAGAGACTCAGTTCACTGAAATAAACCCAACCACTGAAACGACGAATCTTTTTTAATAGATCTTCAGTGCTTTAAAAGATCTGTTTAATGCGTTGAAGTCTAAAAGCATTAAACCTTTTTCATGGAGCCATATTTTGCACCTCTTAACTGTTTATTACTTAGACAGACAGATAGAGGGTAGTCTGGAGTAGCTAGACTCTGGACTAGTTTTGCACTTATTCTGGCTCAGAACTGACCATTTAGACAAAAACCACGGTACATTTTCTATGTTTAGGAACAGATAAATATAAAACGAGGCATACTTTTTAGAACAAACCATCATTCAAAGGTCTGGGTTCTGTGAGATTTTTTAAAATGTTTTTGAAAGAAGTCTCTCATGCTCACCAAGGCTACATTCATTCAGTGACACAACAGTAATAACAGTAATATAATGAAATATTAGTCAAATTTAAATGAACTGTCTTTTGTCTAAAATATTTTAAACCTTAATTTATTTCTGTGATCCAAAGCTGAATTTTTAACATCATTACTCCAGTCTTCAGTGTCACATGATCCTTCAGAAATCATTCTAATATGCTGATTTGCTGCTCAAGAAACATTTCTTATCAATGTTGATAACAGTTGTGCTGTTTAATATTTTTTGTGGAATCCATCGTAATTACATTAAATCGTTATTTGTGAACATTAAATACTAGATTTGAATATTACTGACATGATTGAGGAAAATTTGACCACTAAATATATTGACAGATGGAATAATACAAACAAAGCTGCATAAACAAATAAAAAATATTACTGAATATTTACATGCATAAAAGATTACATATATTTACACTACCAGTCACGTTTTTGAATAGTACGATTTTTAATGTTTTTTAATGAGGTTTCTTCTGCTCGCCAAGCCTTTATTTTTATTTAAAAACCTTTTATTTAAACCTGCATTTATTTGATCCAAAGTATAGTAAAAACAATACAATTTTGAAATAATTTTTTATATATTTATTAAAATTTTCAAAATGTAATTTATTCCTGTGATCAAAGCTACATTTTTTAGCATCATTACCCCAGTCTTCAATGTCACGTGATATTTAGAAATCATTCTAAAATGCTGATTTGCTGTTCAAGAAACATTTATTATTATTATCATTATCAACATTTTAGAAATTAATACTTTTGTTTAGCTAGGATGCTTTAAATTGATCAAAAGGGATGATAAAGACATTTATAATGTATCATTCTTTCATCCAAGACACCTGAAAAATTTCCACTCAGCTGTTTTCAACATCATAATAACAATAAATGTTTTTGAACAACAAATCAGAATATTAGAATGATTCTGAAGGATCATGTGACTGAAGTAATGATGCTAAAAAAATCAGCTTTAAAATTTTAAAATATATGAAACATTTTAAAATATATTCAAATAGAAAACAGATACTTTAAATTGTTTTTTGCTGTACTTTGGATCAAATAAAAGCATGTTTGGTCAGCAGAAGAGATTTCTTTCAAAAAACTGGTAGTGTAAAATATATTTGTAAATATTTATAAAATATTATAATATATTTATAAAATAATGCTATACAAGTAAATGGAAATTAAATATTGATCTGAATATCACTGATATGATTCCGAAATATCTGACTACTGAATACAGATAGCTGGATGGACAGACAGGACTCACAATGCGGTCTGGAGGAGGGGTGCTGCGGATGAAACACTTGATCTGGCCCTTCTCCCCGTACAGAGCCTGCTGCGTCTGTGTGCTGGAGATGGTGGGAGGCCCTGAAACAAACAACAGACTGTCAAGCTTCCTGTCTGACAGCTGAACCGCCTGCACACCACATCAGCACACATCCTTCCTGAGAACAGAGATGACAGGACATACGCTTCTGTTTTCATGATCTCCAATCTGGTTTTGATCATCTTCTATCTTAAGACAAGGTGGAAGAGCAAAGAACTGGGGACAAACTTTCGCATGCAGTATTTCACTGCTTCTTTTTCACTGACCGCCAACAATCAAGTTTACAACCAGCCAGGCAACAGTGAAATGAAGTCATTGTCATTCTTTTCAGCACAGACAGGCTTCCTTTCTATGTAAATTAGGCTCATTATAGATTGTGCCTTATGCACAAAACTCAGTGCTATTTGACTGGCACAATTATCATCATTACGGTAAATGCAATTTCCCTTAAAAGAGATGTTCATGTACATTTTCCCATTTTCCATTGATCACTGCAGCTGCAATTCATCAAATGATAAAAAAAGAGTGTTATAACCAGGCACACATCCAGAAAAAGCAAATTCAGGTGTCTGAATTGTGAGATTTTGTCACCGCATTCACAACATTACCTGATTTGCATAGTTTGTTTGTAAATCAGGCACTTAAACAAAAAAAAAAAGTATGTGCAAATTAACAGACAAATACTGCAGTCACAAATTCATTTCTTGTGAACTTAATCAAACACTTGAGACTTAGCTGTTTTGTACTGTGATTTGGGTGAAACAGATTATCGAAAAAGAATCTGATCTAAAGTCGTCGTTTCTCAGAAAGATCATGATGAATTTCTTACAAACACACAGTTTTTCATGCCATAAAACGTTAATTTATGAGCTGGAGTTGTGTGGATTACTTGTGGATTATTATCAGCTGTTTAGACTCTCAACTTAAAAAAAAAGAAAGATGTTTCAACTTAAAAAAGTAAGTACTTGTGCTGCCTTAAAAAAAAGTTCTTTACAATTTTTGATTGACTCAACTCAAATATCCATGTTTTCATGTAGTAAAACTTAACATTTCATATTGACTAAACTTAAAATTTTAAGGTAGCATGAACACTTACTTTTTTTAAGTTAAAACAACTTTTTAAAGTTGTTTTTTTTACAGTGCAGATGATCCAGTTGTGAGCAAGTGACATAATGCTAAATTTCTCAAAATCTGTTCTGAGGAAGAAACAAACTCATTTGCATCTTGGATAGCCTAAGGCAAAGTTAATTTTCAACAAACTCTTCTAAAAATGTTAAAAATGAAACCTATGCATTGATGAATCATTCAAATTAAAGGAGAAGTCGACTTCCAGAACAAAAATTTACAGATAGTGTACTCACCCCCTTGTCATCCAAGATGTTCATGTCTGTCTTTCTTCATTCGTAAAGACAGGGATGGCAAACGATTAATCGCATACAAAATAAAAGTTTGAGTTTGCCTAATATATGTGTGTGTACTGTGTGTAATTATTATGTATATATATATATATAAATACAAGCACATTCATGTACATATTTAAGAAATATTTACAAATATATGTATTTATTATAATTTTTATAGAATTTATATTATATATAAATAAAAATATTTTGTACATAAATAGCATATTTCTCTTAAATATATACAGTAATTTGTGTGCATTTATATATACATAATAATTACACACAGTACACACATATATATTAGGCAAACTCAAACTGTTATTTTGTATGTGATTAATTTGCGATTAATCGTTTGCCAGCCCTAGAAGTTATGTTTTTTGAGGAAAATATTTCAGGATTTTTCTCGATATAATGGATTGCTATGGTGCCCCGAGTTTTATCTAGCGAAACAATTGGTTATTTTCATTAAAAAAATACATATACGATTTAAATACTTTTTAATCTCAAACGCTCATCTTGTTTTGTTCTGCCTGAGCTCAAGACAGTTAGGGTACGTTGAAAAACTTGTATCTTCTCCCTCAACTTCAAAAGCCATTTCAAAATCATCCTACATCACTGCAGAAGTATCGACCCAGTCTTTGCAAAAAGAACATGCAAAGAAGATCAAACACCGTTAACAAAAAGGTAAAACGGCGATATAGGACGATTTTGAAGTTGAGGGAGAACATGAGATGGGAGTTTTTCGACATACCCTAACTGTCATGAACCGGGAAAAAACAGAGTTCAGGCAGAGCAAGACAAGACGAGCGTCTTGACATTAAAAAGTATATAAATTTGTATTATTTTTATTAAAATAACTGATCGTTTTGCTAGGTAAGACCCTTCTTCCTCAGCTGGGATCATTTACAACCGCATCTGGGATCATTTGAAGCCGCATTTAAACTGCATTTTGGAAGTTCAAACTCGGGGCACCAAGTCCATTATATGGAGAAAAATGCTGAAATGTTTGAAATGCTGAAAAAAAATTCTTTACAACTAAAAAAGGAAGTGGACTTCTCCTTTAAGATCAATAAGACTCATTCAGAAAAGATAGGATATTTTCATTCCATTTCATACTTACTTCAACGTTTCTTTGTCATAGCTATTTTTTTTTTCACGAATGCACCAAAGAGAGCTAAGGTGTTAAGATTTGTTATTCACTGAATAACAACTTAAATTTCGATCTGTTCCTCACTCAAAGCTATCATATGACTTCAGAAGACTTGAACATGGATTGTATGGACCACTTTTATGATGTTTTTTTGTCATTTTGGAGCTTGACAGTTCCAGCGCTCATTATATTGAAAAGTGGCAAGATATTCTCCAGCAATTTACATTTTGTGCTCCACTGAAGAAAGTCATAGAGGTTGGAATGACATGAGGGTGAGTAAATAATGACTGAATATTCTCATTTTTGGATGAGCTAGTCATTTAGCTCTTCCCACTGCATCTTATTCAACAAAACTGGAAATAATGCTTAGAGTAAACTTCATAATTTCATAAATAATTAAAAGTTAAAGAGAAGGGGGTGGGGTGGGGGGCAGATAAAATCATAATAAATACAATCATAACTTTTCCATTTCTCCTTCCACAGCAGATTGAGGTTCATTATGTGTCTCTATACGAAAACAGATTTTCATTTTAATTGGAATTCGGGTGTCTCAGTGCGCGAGTACTATCCCATCAATTACAGATCCCAGCAGCGTGCAGGAGTCTTCTGTACACACCGAAGCTACGTCTCTCTAGAGAGAGTGAGACAATGCTCTCGCTTTCCCCGGCACCCTCTTAATCACACACACGCTCAAAGGCTGCAGTCGGGCAGAGGGGTGGGACGCCTTTTCCGTGCTCTTCCAGCGGCAGTCTGTTCAGATCGTGTCCTCTGGGGGAGCCAAACAAATCTGACAGGGGATCATGGCCATAAATGAGGGCTGTAATTAAACAGCTTTATCTCTCAGGCTCAGACGAGAAACGAGCGGAGAGAGGAGAGAGAGCGGGATGCGAGACCGAACCGCACGAGGAAGGTGCAGTCACACGTCTCGCTCCGTGCTTGGCTTTCAACGATGCTCTGCTTGTTCTGTGGGAGAAATAAAGGCCTGATCATTTACTCCAAATGACTCCCATCTCATGGAGGGTCATAGCGTATAAAAAAACAATAAATGAGTGTTTTAAATACAATTAAATTGATAGTCGGGGATACATAATAACATATAGGCCATTCTACAGAACTGGTTCAAAGTTAGTGTTGGAAATATCTTGAAGAAAATGTCTTTTTCCACAAATTTTGTATGTTTGCAAACTGTATAATATCCAAGGTATACATTTCTAGTAATTGTGCAGCTAATTCTCACTGTATTTTCAAAAGGCTTTGGAATATTTTCTCTTCCCAAATTTGTCACTACCAAAACACAGTAATATATAATTTAATAAGAAGGGTTATATTGACCTATTAAGAATTTGCTTGCATCTTCTTCAAAGTTCGTACCATACCGATGTCAATCTTAAGGATTTATTAGTTTGAATATACATTGAACCAAACACTATCATAATATCTTAGGTGTCAGTCGATTAAATTTTTAAAATCTAAATCTAATGCACTTACATGATGTTTCGATTAATTAATCTTGAATTGCGTTATTTTTTCATAACTAAATAATTAAGGTAATGCGTTAAACTGACAGCCCTACCTACCTATCTACTGATAATACAGTATGCTTTATTTTTGACAAAACATCCCATGTTTTGGTCGTGACTGTACATTTTCATTAATGACAATAATGCTTTGGTAGCGACCACATCATATTACAGAATTTTAGCTCACATGCTAAAACACTACTAAAACATATTAAATGACCACAAACTGGCATAACTGTACTAATCTTTTGTTTATTTTCCTCAAAGTAAGGATTATGTGTTCCCTTTTGTTACTACCGAAACAATGACACGTTGCAGTTGTGACTGTTAGGATAGTGACAATTTTAAATAGTTTAGGGCTCAGCTCAACGATGCTAATCAGTACATGGTTAGCTAACACAGTTCTGTACACACATAAAAACAAAATTTAAAAAGCTACCTTAACATTCCAAGTTACACAGATTTTCTGACTTCTGAACTCATTTACCTCTAAAGTGATGGGCCCTATCTACTCACACCTTTTAGCTATGAGAGAGAGGGACATATGAATATTTTCTTATTATAAATGTAGGAGTGTGGTTAAAATCAGTCTCAGTCAACGGACTAAAACATATACTGTTTCGGTAGTGACATCAAGAAGATTTTTTGTAATAACAACAAAGAAATAAAATGCAAAAATTTTTCAATATCATTTTCATAAGCTGAAATTTAGTGGGACAGCCACCTCTGCAGTTCAATAAAATGATGATTTTATATATATATTAAACTTACTAATATGTTAAATATTACTGTGGGTTTCAATAGATAATAGAAGGATCCTAGAAAAAAATTAAAGCTTTGACTACGTAAATGCTTTTTAAATGTGTTTTTCTAGTTGTGGAACAGCAGTTTGCACCATTTCTGTAAAATGGCCCATAAACAATAAATGAACAAAAATCAACATTTTAAAAGAGTGTCTGTTTGGTAGTCCTGTAAACCAGCAGTTCTCAACTATCAAGTAGAGATACACTTATAGCATATACTGAGAGGGTCAAAAAGGTTGAAAACAACTGCAATAAAACTTGTAGCTGGAGGACATTCGGTTGCATTTTATTTTGCGATTTAACCTGACCTCTCTTGTGTGGTGCTATAAACATTATCATTCATCCTTTCTTTACTTTCGGCTTCTAGCAAGTAAATAGACTCATCTAATGGGTGAACAGAAAGCAGCAGAAGTGAGAAGGACGGCAGGGAGCCGTTCAGAAAATGTTGCGAGTGGTTCTCGGACACAATTTGTTTTCAATGAGCATCAAAAATATCTAAACTGCATAGCAGGCTTCTGAAACTGCATTCTCAGTCATTAATGAGTGTTTGTTTTCTAGTTGATTTTGAAGAGGCAGAACTAAGGTTAAAAATCATTGTTAAATTCACCCTCTTGCAGAGAGCAAACTGATCTTTTCATTTTTGTCCTCATTATGAAAGCTAAACCTGAACCCGAAGCCGTGATCCATTAGAACAGAGTGTTTCTTGCTTCTTTGGATATATTGGACAAGAAGTTGCAAAACTGGAGTACTATTTGAAGAAGTTTAAAAACAACTTTTTTCTTAGGTAAGAGTCACAAGCAGCATAGTGATTGCAGTGATATTGATCTGTTTCCATAAGGCATCTCATTCACGCACGTCTTTAAGGGGTCTCGTTATCAAAGACGCAAAATCGTCTGTGTTTGTCAAAGAGACACTCTTGCAGCCTAATGGACTCTAATGTGGTTATTCATTAATGATCTATTACAATATCAGTAATCGTGTTTCCCGTTCATCATCTGCCTAATCCATCTAATTTCTGGTATTTAAGCACTAATGTGTCTCCTGTTTATTAGCATATGGCTGCATGTTTCTTAAAGAGACAGTTCACTCAAAAACGAAAGTTCTTTTATTTACTCACTCTCATACCATTCCAAACCTGTATGACTTTCTTCCTTTCGAAGGATGGTTAAACTAAAGCAAGCACAACAAACAAATCATCACAGATGAACTGGTGTCCAAAACTTGGTGTTGCTGCATTATTTGTATGTTTACTTCCCAAACAAAAGGTCATGAATTATAGGAGTAGATATGGGTCATTAAGAAAAGTCTCTGACAATGAGGTGACTGAGCTACATTATCATATAGACCTTAACTTTTAGGGTTCTTGATATGGATCAGCAACAGAACTTCATTTACAATGTGGGCGGTTTTAAAGACTGCATAAAATATTTGGGTTTGAAATGTTCAGTCTGACTGAATTCAAAGCATTTGTCAGTGCTCAAGAAAAGACCTCAAGAGTGACCTTACACCCTTGTGTCATTGTAAACCTGTGTTGCTTTGTTTCTGTGGAACACAAAAGGCAGTCTTTGGAATGTACACTACCAGTCAAAAGTTTTTGAACAGTAAGAGTTTTAATGTTTTTTAAAGAAGTCTCTTCTCTCACCAAGCCTGCATTTATTTGATCCAAAGTGCAGCGAAAACAGTACAATTTTGAAATATGTTTACTATTTAAATAACCGTTTTATATTTGAATATACATTAAAATGTAATTTATTCCTCTGTTTTCAAAGCTGGATTTTTAGCATCATAATTCCAGTCACATGATCCTTCAGAAATATTTGAATATTCTGATTTGCTGTTTAAAAAACATGTTGAAAACATTTTTTTGTTCAGGTTTCTTTGATGAATAGAAAGTTCAGAAGAACAGCATTTATCTGAAATAGAAATCTTTTGTAACATTATAAATGTGTTTATCATCATTTTTGAACAATTTTAAGCATTCTAGCTAAATAAAAGTATAAATTTATATATTTTAAATACAAAAATTATGCTGACTCCAAGCTTTTGAATGGTATAGTGTATAATGTTATAAAAGCTTTTTTTTTTTTTTTTTTTTTTTCAGACAAATGCTAATTGTTGGATCTTTCTATCCATCAAAGAATCCTGAAAAGTACTCAACTGTTTTAAATATTGATAATAATAAGAATAAAAATGTTTCTTGAACAGCAAATCAACATATCAGAATAATTTCTGAAGGATCATGCGACACTGAAGACTGGAGTAATGATGCTGAAAATGTAGTTTTGATGACAGGAACAAATTACATTTTAAAATATATTCAAATAGAAAACAGTTATTTTAAATAGTAAAAATATTTCAAAATACTTTAAATCAAATAAATGCAAGCTTGGTGAGTAGAACTTATTTAAAAACATTACAAATCGTACAGTTCAAAAACTTTTGACTGGTAGTGTATATGCAGCTTTTTCCAATACATAAAAAAAGAGATGATTGCTTTTCAAGTTTCCACATCACATTTGCTAAATATATCCAATACTTGTTTCCTACTAATTTTGGGGTGCCAAAATTCCAAAAATAGTGTCTGTTTTGCTCAAGCATGTCACACTTTCTTACAAAAAATTATGTGCATTTTGTAGCAGAAAACTGGCACAAAGACTATTTGTTTAATTCTCGAGCCGATTTCCACATGTATGAATAAATATGAAGACATTTCCACTTGTTCCATTTTCTGTGTCATTTTCAAAGCTTACCATCCATCAAACATCTCTTTTTGTCTTTCAGCAGTAGTACAGGTCTGAAACAGCATGAGGGTGAGTAAATGATGACAGAATTTTCATTTTTGATTGAACTGTTTCTTTAAGACTGGATTAGACACAAAGTCAGACACGCCGACCCGTCGCAGATCTCAACCTTGTAACACCACAAGAGGAAAAACAGCAAAGATTAAGAATTCATAGAGCGTTGAACAGGCTTATTGCCTCACAGGAGCAGGCCGGTGTTATTGCAAAGCCCTTAGGACTTAAAAGTTTCCATCAAAACAAATGGATAAAGCATACAAAGCTCCATAACACTTTTTCATGAGCTCCTCTAGAGAGAGAATAACCAATAAAATGACGCCTACAGCAAGACAAAACAAAACAACCAAAACACATATGTATATGGCTTTTGCTGGTATAGTGTTCGAGCTGTCCAGAATGGCCTGTGATATGTTTTTTGATTACATTTCAGGGGAAGACACTTCTTGAAGTGTGGGGTTAATCAATATGCCCGTATTGATTCAGAAACCTGGTAGAGTCCTTAAAGCAAATCACACGGCCTCATGTGCCCCGAGTCTGTCATCTATTGACGAGTGAGAAGAAATGATGAGAGCGATTCAAGATCATCTCTCCTGATTACGCCGCCCATATCTCTGAGGGTCATAGAGCATGTCTCGGTTATTGCCAAGCTAAACAGTGTAGAAAACATCCCCTTTAGCCTGAGTGAAATGTGGCCTGATCCTGCTTTTGAGAGCCTCTTCCAGCTCTTGTGAGTCAAAGCAATCAAAAGCCGAAGCAAATGAGAATTCGCTGAAGGGTCCTGATCAGACGGACAGACTGAATATAAACAAACCGCTGAAAATATTTACCGTTGACAGTAAGCGTGACCTCCTTCTCTCCCACTCCCACGCGCGGCACCACAGCTCGACATACGTATTTCCCGGCATCCTCCTGTCTCACAGCCTTTAGTGTCAAGGTGTTCTCGTTGCTTAGCACCTGCAAGGTAACAGATGTTTGAAAAAAACACGACGCCACAGTCTGAGTAAACTTTGTCGAGATCGTTAAAAAGTTTTTCTTGCTTGTCTTTTTTTTTTTTTTTTAAGCAAATACATGAAGCAGAACTGCATCTATAATTAACCATCACTGTAGTCACAAATACAGCTTCTTTCTTGAGTCTTGACTTCATCTCGACATCAGTTGTGCTATCCTAACAGATGACGACCTACACAAACACAATGTGCTCTACTGAGGGTCCATTAGCCCTTGAAACTTAACTGTCACAGCTGTTGTCATCATCAAAAACAGATCAGTCACGTGTGCGCCGGATACATTCATCACGTCCAGATGGAGAACCGAATACAATTCTATAAATTAGGACTGTGTGCAATTCAGAATTTAACTTCCAATTAAATTTGATTTGGTGTAGCAAACAGAATGCACATTTGAAATTTGAATTTAAATGTAAGGAAGTTCATTGCCTTTACTGTGGCAGCCAACAAACGCACGGCTTAACCCTGTGCACAGTTTTATTGTTTATATAGAGCTCAGTTGATATTTTTACCCTGTTTTAACATGGGTTTCTATAGAGACCATAACACGGCAATTTTTGCACATCCCTGTTATGTGTTTTATGAGTAGTGCAGAGTAAATTACGTACAACTCCATGACCCCTTTTCATCCATACAATGGTGAGCGAAGGGTTTCCAATCCAAGCGCAACTGAACACGGCATCAGATCCCCGATCCACCTGGAGGCTCTGGGGTTCAGCAGCCAGACGGGGCCCGACTACAACACAAATACATACACATATTATTTACTTTTGCTATTTGCAAAAGAACATTCATGGAAGAAAAGACAAAATATTTAGAATTATTCATTTTTGAATAAACCGTTCCTTTAGGATATCAAAAGAAATATATCTACAGCGGTGGCCAAAATTATTAGAACACTAGTATATTCACCAGCTAAAAAGTGGTTTTGCTGTAGTGTGTCAGTAGAAAATATTAGTTTTCATTTCCAAATATTAATTTTGCCATTAATTGTAATAATCAAAAATATGTGAGATTTTTGTTTGCACAAGGAGTCTGACAACAGCCAGTGCTCCACATAGAGATCTGATCTTATCATCCAGCCTGTCTAGAATGACATGAAGAAACAGAACAAACTGACTAAGACTAAATCCAGAAGAACTGTGGCAATATCTCCAAGATGCTTCAAGAAACCTACTTGCAAAGCTACAGTACTGTTAAAAGTGAGGATGCTATTAAAAATAATGTCATAAATAGATTTTCTCTATCAATTAACTTCTATTAACTAAATTAAATCAACATTTGATGTGACCATCCTTTGCATTTAAACAGTGTTAATTTCGTTAACTAATCATTTTCGTCATAATTTGTGTCAACAACATTTCTTCACTGACAAAAAAAAAGGCGAAACGTTTTGAATGACAAAAACTATGACGAAAATGTATTGACATTAGCGCCAATAAATAAAAACGAGACAAAAAATGTTAGGGAGGGACGATTTGGGAAGAGATTCATTGTTGTGTGGTTAGGAGGTTAGATGCGTATATTTGAACTGTATCATAGCCTATTGATCTATCCGGCAGGACATAAGCTAGCATACATTTGCTGCACGTCTCATAAAAGATTCAAAAATGTCAATATCTGGGAGTAAGAGAAGAGCAGACATATGGATAAATTTGACGACACAAAAGAGAACTCTATTCGGTCTGGTTTTCTGAGCGCAGACACCCAAGCAGCGCCTCTCACACAGCACACAAGTACTTTTTCATGTCTCTTGAACGGAGAAATACATACGAAATGATGTCAAATTGTCCGTTTGGACGAGTATTCACGTAAACACACTCTGTTACGTCTTAGGTGAACGTAAACAGTTGAGAGAATATCGAACGTGTATTCATTCGTGTAATTGGTTTTAAAGGAACAACAGTCTAATTTAGTTGCTATTCTCTGTGACCTTGATGTTAATCAAGCAAAAAAAGAAAGACTAAACTATAAAGACTTTAAAGACTAAACTAAATTTATTCATATAAATAAATATGTCTGATTGAAAGAATGAAGAATGTGGTAAACAAGTAGTTATAAAGAATGCATACTTAGTTTATATAACCATTGGCATTTCGTTTTAGAGAAATACTTAATAAATGCATTACACTCTAATTAAACCCATTAGATTTAGCCAACTAAATCTACTGTAGATTTAGTCGACTAAAATCTTATATTTAGTCGACTAAAACTAGACTAAAACTAAAAAAAAATTTAAGATGACTAAAATATGACTAAATGGCATTTTAGTCAAAAGACTATGACTAAGACTAAATCCAAATTTGCTGTCAAAATGAACATTGTGTTTAAAGCAGCTTTTGTCCTAGATGCACTTGTGCATAGTTTTCAGGTAGCTTTGCATGTAGGTCTCTTGAAGCATCTCCTTATGGAAACAAAAATCTCCTTGGATTCTTAGAATTAATAGCAAAATGAATGTTTGGAAATGTAAACTAATATCTCCTCAAGCTGGTGAAAATACTAGTGTTCTAATAATTTTGGCCACCACTGTATACGCAGCAGTTAAACTCACAGTAAACATCCACGTTACGGCTGATGTTGGTGCTGCCCAGGGCGTTGGTGACCTCACAGGATACCGGCTCGGTGAAGAAGGAATGATCAACCAGCACCTCATAAGTGTCTCCCGTTGCGTCTGTGATCATGTTTCCCCCCTTCGCCCATCTAATTATCCATCAGAGACAAAAACAGAGCAAGAAAATGAACAACCCTGATGGACGTTGCCAGGTTTTTGTTTTTTTTTCCCCAGATCAGCTCTAAAGATCAAAGGCGACAAGAAAGGTTTTTTTCTTCACGAGCAAATGACTGAGATCATGTCTTATTTGCATGGTGTACTGAAACAACAAAAGCATCCTTAAGAGTGTCTAACGTAATTTTCAGGACGCCGCATGTGTTTTTTTTTATTTGGGCCTTTTCATTTTCGTCCTGTCGGCAGGCCGTGTCTTCTTTGGCGGAAGAATAACAGGAACACATTAAGAGGTTTTTAGATGCTGCCTCTATCATTGGCACCCTTTGATGCTGTGGTCATTATAGTGAAATGTGAACAGGAAAGGGAGAAACCACGGACAACACAAGCGAACGCTGCTGTTTGGGATTCAGATGGGAAGATCAAGCACTAAGCAGATGGACTTTTGTTTGCATCTGTGAAGTTAAAGTGGACAGTGTTACAGAAATAAAAAGAAATTGGTATAATGAATGTACTCGACACAACTTCTTTTTGTGTTTGGTCTTTTCATCACTTTTATTTGCAGCTGTCGGAGTGTAACAAAAGTTTCCCGTTTTCTGCTGGACAAAAATATTTTTTCAAATTTTGCCATGTCTTGGCAACATTTTTAAAAATGAGGTGCCAAAAGCAAGGTATATCTTTATTATCATTATAAAATCTTATTTACAATGAATTATGAACAAAAAAACGTTTGTGTGTGTGTGTGTTTTCTTGTTCACACACATTACTGTTTAAAACTTTGGGGTTGATAAAATTGTGACTTTTTTGACTTGTTATATTTACCAAAAATACTATTAAAAAAATATAAATTTTAAAATGTAACAAAAAAGAACATAAAAACATGCTAAAAAAATTCTTATTATCTTTTTTACTACCTGTTCTCATAACAATAACGTACATGTGGGAACGTTTTTGCACGACGCGAAATACGTACCAATAAGTACATATCACTGCAGTTTCCAACAGAAATTAACACTAGAGGTGGTAAAACAGCGAGCACTTGTAATCATTTTCATACACAGTTATGATTATAGCTCCATATGTTTCTCTTTCCGGACGTAACGAGCTTGCTTGGTAGCTTAGCCGGCACGGAATTGGACTTAAGATGCAGAATCCTTGGGTACGAATCCTGTGAAAAAATATGAATTATGATGAAAGAGCTGCAAGATGAGAGATTGGAAAAACAAGCTACAACGGCATGCTTGTGATTGTGTTTTTACGTCACATTCAGGGTTGCCAGGTTTTTACAACAAAACCTGCCCAGCTGCTACTTAAAAGTTCTTCTGTTCAGGGGAAAAAACACTTTTAGTGCCATTCAGTGGACATTTTACATCAAATATGTCTCAAAATGTACATGGCGGTACATATTTTGTATCTCACGAAAAACTTCCCACAGGCATGTTTTCATTATGAGATCAGGTTGCTTTTATCCATGATTCTTTGATGAATATAACGTTCAAAAGAACAGCATTTATTTGAAATAAAAATATTTTGTAACATGGCAAATGTTTTGCTGTCACTTTTGATCAATTTAATGCATCCTTTCTAAATATAAGCATTATATTTTAACTGCTGATCTAATGGATGTCTTTTGCGCATTGTTTTGTCTGAGTCTCATGCAAATGACTATTTAATTTTTAAAATGACTTGTCAAATTAAAGCTAGTCCTAAAAATGCATCTCAAGATGCATTCAGTAACAAGCTTGCTCTGTAAAATGATCACTACAGGCAGTAAAACAACAAGCACTTGTAATCGTTTTCCGTACACAGTTATGATTACAGCTCCATATGTTTTGCTTTTCGGACGCAATAAGCTTGCTCGTGCACAGCCGGCACGGAATTGGACTTAGGATGCAGAATCATTGGGTACGAATCCTGTGAAAACCATGACTCATGATGAAAGAGCTGAAAAATGAGAGATAGAAAAACAAGCTAAAACGGCACGCTTGCGATTGTATTTTTATGTCACATTCAGGGGTGCCAGTTTTTCACAACAAAACCCGCCTAATTGCTACTCAAAACTAGCCAAAAAAGGAATCCAATCGCGTCTCGCAAAAATGTTCCCACAGGCATGTTTTCATCATGAGATCAGGTTGCTTTTTTCCATTAATCTTTGATGAATAACTAAAGAACAGGATTTATTTAAAACAGAAATATTTTGTAACATGGTAAATGTCTTGCTGTCACTTTTGATCAATTTAATGCATCTTTGCTAAATGTAAGTATTATGTTTTAACTGCTGATCTAATGGACTTCTTTTGAACATTGTTTTGTCTGAGTCTCATGCAAATGACTGTTTCATTTTTAAAATGACTTGTCAAATTACATCTAGTCTTAAAAATGTATCTCAAGATGCACTCAGTTCCATTTCACTGCGCTTCGCCTAGTTGCTTTGAAACGGAAGAACAAGTCCTTTGTGAATGCCACCTTTCTCATTTGCACATCTGCTCTTACCAGCAGCTCTGCATGCCCACTTCGACTAAGACTCAAACTTACACCGCCTACATGCACACCAAGGCTCAATGTGTGCTGACCCCTAGGCCACGGCTCTAACACTAACTTTCTTTTCCACCGAGTTTCCTCTGGGTACAGTAGCCTCCATGTGAACTCAACCACATGAGAGAGATCCACACACAGGACAGGGCTGATGGCTTCACCTGCCAATCTCAAGAGGAAACACATTGACCAGCTTAAAATACGGCGAGGATGGGAGAAAAGAAAAGAGGCCAGGAGAAATTTTCTTTCCACAGAGATGGACAGGTATCCTTTTCATTCAAATGCATGGGATTGTGAATGTGTAGCTAATCCAGTGGCAATTGATTAACCATCAAAAGCGTCTAACATGAAGAGATTACTCTGGATCACAGCGGGTCTCATCATGGATTCAAACAAACGGCGGAAAGGGCTTATTACATCCTGTTAGGAAAATTCAATTTCAACAATTCCAATGGTGCCAGTAGTCAGCGTAAGCTGTTTATGAAATTATTTTAATCCTGTATTTGGTGCTAAAATAGGAAAAAGTGCTGTGAACAATTTCCATGGATCTTTGACATTTAAGTGATTAACTGTCTTACTTTAATTTAATCAAGACCCAGAGCAGTTTGAAAAATGACAGCGTCCTCCTGCCAGGGAGGCACTTTCTATAGCTCAGATGAGGGCTGAATCTTGACATATTCAAAGATAAAAACATTGTGTTATACACAGAGCTGTGACAACTTTATCTTGGCGAGAGACGTGAGAATAAAACAGTAAAGTAACCACAAATAAAAGATGTCCAAACCTCAGCCAGAAAGACAAACCGTGCTCTCAAACCTTCACAATACACAGATCAAATCCATGCGTTTGCTGCTTTCTCTACATAATTCAACAGCGACAGTATATGTACAAACCCTAGAATACAAAAGAATCCTCTGAAGGTGTAAGCCGATACAACACCCGTGGAAAAGAAATTGTTTGTTTTTTTTAAGATGCTGCAGGAGGGCTGTCTGTGATCCGCCGCATTTCGAATTAAAACGCTGGGTGGTACGAACCGTCTCCGCCAAAACAAGCAATCAGCCACGTGGACGCTGATGCCCACCGATGCCAAGCTGCAAAGCCACATGTTCACATCAAATGTTCGACACGCCCAACAGAGCGTCTTCCATTAGACACTTCAGAGGTGACAAATGAGGATAAGACAAGACAAATCACCTACGCCAGAACAAAGCCGCCAACACCAGCGCTGACAGAAAGCCCCTGGAGGGACACGAAGCACATACTTTATTCACAGGCAGAAAAGCGACGTGTCTGATTCCATCCATTCACGCCCCACTTTTCCACTCTGAGAGTTCAAGAAAAAAAAAAAAAAACACTCGTAGCTAGAATTAAAATACGCGCTCTATTTCATTCTCTATAGCAACGTTGTGGCTGCAGTTTTGAGCACAGTGGCTTTTATTGAACTCTTTGTGATGGCTTCACATTTCAAGGTGTTATTTTGGTGGAGAGAAGTCTAGGTTTAAGATAAACGAAAGGTCACATTCTTTGAAAAGAAAGATCGGAAGTCTTTATACAATAGCACTGTCACTGTGAATTTCACATACATATACACTGCCTCACTGTGACAATGCCGTGCTTTCTCTACCGAGTCCAGCTTATAGACATCATAAATGGCAGTCGTACTCTCAGTTATTTCATATATGCAGTAGGCATGTGCCTGAATCCGAATACCCTTTTCGGAAGCAAATGACGTGTACCATGGGACCCCTAAAGGAAAAAATATATATTTCAATGCTCTCTATCACAATTATATCGTTGGGTAATTATACTGTATCTAAATTGTGGGCATTTCAATGTGGGGCACTGATATTGTTTTTACTTTCACTTTCGGGATTCGCGATCACACATACTCTGTATACTAGGAAGCGTTTGTCAGTGGTGCTCAGGATATGCAAATCATTCAGCATCACTCTATCAGTCACCTCTCCTTACTGTTTATGTGGAAAGTGAAATTTAATGTAATGTAATGTAACAGGCTACCGCTAACAAACGGCTAACCACGTTCTTTTAGTGGCTCAGTAGAACGCATTATTCGTTTCCTGTGCACATCCCTAATATGTAGTGACGCTTAAGCGATATCATATGAACAAGAATGCTATTTTGATATTTTAATTTATTACAATGGTTCAATAAATGAAAATGTAATTAAATTACATTATTTATAAATAGTTCATTACTTTTTAGCATATTTTTTGCTCTGCTAAAGAAACTAGTGCCAATCAAAGGCAGAACGGAACTAACCATTGTAATCAACACACTGTTTTGAACAAACATGAGTGATTGATTCAATGACTCATTTGTTTGTTTCCTGAATGAATCAGCATTTAAAAGACTCATTTGAGTAAATGATTCAACAACTCACTTATAAAGATGTTTAATTCCTGAATAAATCAGTGCTTGAATGAATCAGTTGACTGAATGATTGAGTGATTCACTTAAATGCATTTTATAACAGAATTTTATACAAATATTAAATATTTAAATAGTGAGGCCAGGATATTTATATCTATATCATTTGCTACATTTAATTTCTTGTATAAAGTGGGGTTTAAAAGTCTGAATCTACACTGAAAATATGTGATTCAAAACACTGTATTTAAATGTGGGAAAAAGTTGTGACTTACTTATTTTAAATATTATTCTGTACTATTTGTAGGTCACCATCAATCATGAAATGTATGACATTGATCATGATTTGTTACAAATGGTTTTTCCTTGAAACGCAAGATGATCTCAAATTGCTTGAAAAAACATGATCATTAGGTTCTATGCCAAAATGTGTCTGTTGTCATTAAAGCAAAATAAGGACATAATAAATGCTTAATCATTTAAATAGGACATATCCGGTCTATTCACTCAGATTAAGCTTATAATATTATTTGGAATGAAAAAATAGGTAAAAATGCTACTTTTGCGCCCCACTGTTTCAGCATCAGCCATTGAAGAATCCATCGAGTTGATCACGTCATGCCAGATTCCATTAGACATAAAAACTGCTCTGCGAAATTATGAAAAGCCATGAATGAAAAATACTCAGGGTCTTAAATGGCCATCATGACCGCCGAACATAAAGGCTTTATTTCTGCTAATTAATTTACAGCTTCACTAATCTCATTTCAAATGCCACAGGAGGACAGTGATGGGTTTTATTTCTGCGAGCAGCTGGACTGGACGCCTCCAATAAGAAACGTTACATTTTGTCTTACAAAAAAACAAAACAAAACAAAGTTAAATTAATTTCCATATTTATGTAAACAAAATGAACATGAATAAAATATTGGCTAGTGAAAATAATCCTTCCTCTTTCTAGTGAGGCAGCTCTAATCCTCTCAGAGGAACGGTGTAATGCCCACAGGAAATCTCCCGCAATCAGTAATGACTTTCTTCGTAATTAGTTGGGCTTCTGTGTTCCTGCAGTGTGAATTCAAATGCTGTGTTTCTCCGAGAAGCCAGTCTCCGTGTGGAGAGCTTCCTTGCGCTTGATTGATGATTTCATGACATTACATTTGGCCGAGGGTTCGGGCTGTGGCACAGCGTGCATCTGAAGCCTGCTGCAGCGGGTCAAGGGACAGGAGACACAAAGTGTCCTCTGAGCTTTGGAGATTCTTTGTCCAGCTGGCTGAGGGCACAGGCACAAGAGTCTGGTGTGTGCCAGTCTGTGCTTCTTCTTTAGACCTCTCTAGCATGAATAATGTATGAAACTCTGATGGGGCGGGAGGTGAGATCATCTCTCGCTCTACGCTGATTAAAAAGATGTTATGTGTGACACTGTCTGTCTCTATATGATGAAGACTTTCCAGCAAAATCATGAAACAAAATGTAAAACCAACAAGTTGCGTCTGATACAGTGGCGGTTTTCAGGATGTAATGATAAAAACAACTGAGTACTTCAATGATTCCTCAAACCACTGTGTTATCACTTCTGGGAAGATTTTTTTTTCTGGAAGAAGTCTCTTATGTTTTTAAGTAAAAATGGTGATATTGTAAAAATTCTTATTTTTAAAATGTAATTTATTCCTGTAATAACCAAACTGAATTTTCAGCATTATTACTCCAGTCTTCTTTGCCACATGATCATTTGGAAATCATTATAATATGCTGATTTGCTGCTCAAGAAGCATTTTTGTATTGTTTTCAATGATAAAAACAGTTGTGTTGCTCAATATTTTGTTAAAACCATAACAGGAAACCATAATTTGATGAATTGAAAGTTTAAATAAACAGCATTTATTTGAAAAAGAAATGTTTTATATCATTAGGGGTCAAGAGGGGCCGCTCTGGAAGTCTATGGCAGTGCGTAGAACCGCTTGCAGGAAAGTTGTGGAATTGGGCACACTGATACAGGACAGTTTCAACATAACCACAGCAAGTTTGGAGTCTCTAACTCAAACTCTCTAGCGCAACCACTTGTCCAAAGTTTCACTCATGTTTATGCTAATAACTTTTGAATCATAATGCACAGAAGGAAACTTCTTTTTTTAATTTTTAATTGTTCGAAAAACCAACTTTTTCAAGCTCGCCCTAGACGGTTTGTCTGATTTTCACCAAAATTGGCTCAGATCATTGTCAGACCATGCTGGCAAAAAGTTAAGTCAAGTCAAACTGTTCTCGAATCCTAGAAAAGCGCACAAAAATGGATGCGAAGCTATATCTCCGCAACAGTTCGCCGTATTGAGACCAAACTTGTTGTGTTATAATAAGCTACCTGCAGTGTTTCGGCGCAGTGCCACCTAGTGGTCAGGAGATATGAAAAATGGTTATTTTTGCTTATAATTTCTGAATGCTCAGCCATTTTGGGCATCAGCCATTTTGAATTTTGCCAAAAAATGCTATATTTTATGATCGCATGACCTCGTTACGAAACTTGCTATGTGTCTTCGGCACCATGCCCTGACAGTACTCAAAAAGTTTGGGGGCAGTACCACCTTGTGGCCAAAAGTTATATAGAATTTTCAAAAAATGCTAATAACATAATGCATAATGCTAATAATCATTAAATTGGCCTATTGTAATGAAAGAGATCTCAATATATTCCTTGGGTCATGCTAAAATTGGCTGAACTTTCTGTCCGCAATTCTGATTAATGTTGAAAACCTACTTTTTCGAACTCCTCCTAGACTGCTGGTCCGATTTTCACCAAATTTGACTTGATTCATCTTCAGATCGTGCTGGCAAAAAGTTTGGATTACGTGTCGATATTCGAAACGGTTTTCGTTTAACGCATTAACAAGTTTGCTGGAAAGATGCCATCTGAGGCTGTATCTCTGCAAAGCTTTTACATACTTAAACCAAAATTTGTATGTGCCATTGTCACTTCACACTGACCACGCCACATCAATTTGATAACAGCACCACCTTTTGGTAAAAAGTAATACACTTTTGATTGCATTAGCCTTTTGCAATGAGACTAGTCTCATACTATTCCTTGGTTAATGTTGAGAATATCGATACCAATTTTGCCATAGTCAGACGAATTTCCTGTCTGCCATTTTGATTTATGTTGAAAAACTACTTTTCCTCCACGACCGTTCATACAATTTTCACCAAAATCAAGTCAGATCACCTTCAGGCTGTGACACAAAGTTATGGATTTTGTGTCAATAGATAAAACCATTTTTGCATAGCAATGCAACAAATTTGAGCCATGATGCCAAAATCACTCCGAGGCTTTATCTCTGCAAAGCTTTGACATATTGACACCAAAATTTGTGTGTGTCATTGTCACTTCACACTTAACACACCACATCGATTTGATAACAGTGCCACCTATTGGTCAAAAGTGATAACCCATTAAATCATATTACTAGTGGTTGTTTTTTTAATGATTTTTCACCCATTTTGACTAAAATCATCTTAAAATGACTTGCTTGCCTAGTGCTTGGCCCCGTAATTGCTGCTTGCAGCTATATTTATAAATGTTTTTACTTTCACTTTAAATAAATTTAATGCAAAAAAAAGAAAAAAAGAAGTGTATACGTATCAAAACAAATGCATTAATTTGAATAAAATAAACATAATAAAATAACTAACTTTATCATATTAAAGTACTGGATCACAATTTATTTATTGGATCAGCTTTCACCACATTGTGATGCCACAACCAGAAATAAATAAATAAATTAAAAGAAATTAAAACTTGCTGTAGAGCCATTGGCCACACTGTTTTTTTTTTAAACAAAGTAATGTACAAGTAAAAGCAGGCAGAAAAAAACATGAATTTCAAATTACTAAATTTGCATATGATTTTTGGGTGGTTTCAGAGCGCAAGCTCTCAATGTGTCACATTGTGCCTCAGTTGCTATTTCCATACAATCACGTGTTAAAGCAAAAACACATGAATTTATCATGCAGCTTCGCATGCATACGCGATGAACGTGTGTTCGCATGTGAAATTCATGTGGTTTTTCCGTGAAGGCATCAGGAGAAAAACATCAGGAGAGTGAAAGAATGAGATACTGAGATAGAAAACCAGTTTCTGGTCTGTGTGTGTGAGCTCTCACCTGTAATGAGTGACAGGGGGATTCGCTTTAGCGGCACAGTGGAACTTGACCAGATTGCCTTCCAGAACAGGCTGCGGTTCCACAGAGAGGTTCACCAGTGGGAAATCTGAAGAAGCAGAGAGGGCCGGTCAACTTCAGCTTTTCCGCAAAACGCTCATTAATAAACACTCGTCAGAAAGATTAATTGCGGATTAAAGAACAAACTAAAAATACTCTAAAAAGTGGGAACGGCTTGATTATTCTTTTTCTCGGTAATGGGAGCTACTTTGCATTAAGATTAATTGGCGCTGTAACTTGCCTTCTAATTGCTGAATTAGAATTTAAACAACTTTTAAAATGAGCATGATTAAAGAGAGTTTTCGGCGAAACGAACAAATAGATTGATTACACAAATTAAACAAACAGCGGCCAAATTCACATTAAGCAAAAGCGATATTTACCCCCAGACTTTTTATCGAGCCGTTTCAGACGACAATTACATTTTATTTAGTTGAGTTTAATGCGGTGCTGGAATTCTCGTTAAAAATCTGGCAGTTTCAATTAAAACAAAAGAAAGTTTGAAATATGCAGGTTGGATCAAGGCTATCCCACTTTGCTAGAGTTTGCTTCCGCTCCCTCCTTCCCAATTACACACACCCGAACTCCAACAGACAGAAAAGGACTGACAGCAGATAGACAGGAAGTGACAGCGGACAGACAGGCGCTGACACGCTCAGAGCCGAAGGAACTGTCTGTGAAAGCATGATTGTGCCGTATGTTTGTTTGGACACAGGGCATGTTGGACATTAACTAGGCCAGCGGTAGAAACATCAGCGACATGCCGACAAATCACAGCGATTCCAGACAGCAGTGGTTCCTCCTGCTGTTTTTCCCCCCAAAATCCTGAAACTTTAATATGAGAAAAGCTTCTACAATCTGCCCCAGTCCTGTCAAAGCGCAGTGGACAGATCTGTCACCTCCCACAGGTCTGAATGTGATTAGAGGCCTCTGGAAAGCCCAGACACAGCGCTGGGTCTGATTTCTCATTAGCAGTCTGCTCCCGTCACTCGCCCAACGTATTTGTACCTGGGACAGATGTTTCATTCATAATGCCTTATGGCGCGGGACTAGTCATTTAAAACTAACCTGCAGCTTTTCTGCAGAACACTGAAAGGAAAAAGCAGCACATTCGAACACATTAGAGAAACAACAACAGCGATACGGTGCGAGCCGTTAGCAAATGAGAAATGGACTACTCGGACAACTTTCTACTTATCACGGCTCAGACATTTCTGTTCAGTGCACCGTGTGAGTTACTCATGAGAATGCAGATTATTACTACTTTTAAGGGCTGTCAGTTGATTAAAATAAAGAAGCGTGTTCTCTGCGTTGACGTGAATTACCTTGAACCACCTGATGTCCAGTTGTCATCACTGTAAAAATGATTTTTCAAAGCTGTAAATAAAACAAACTACTGGAGTACGATTTACAAGAAAATATTAGTACAGTCTTACTTTTGTTCTTCAAAAATTCAAAGCAGTTTCTAAATGTAAATTGTTTCTACACCAATTTCTCCACCCCCCCTTATTTTTTTATAAAATTTGTAATTTTATAAAAAAAAAAAAAAAATAATAATTAAAAATGTATAGGGTACAACAGAGTTAAAGGTACCTTTGATATTATTTTCCTCCAAACCACTAGATGGCAGAAAAACATGGCGTAGCACTTTCCAAAACATCCGCTTTTCAACATACACAAGCAAAATTGTCTGATCCTTGATGTGATCGAGGGCATCAGCACAAAGTCGATTCTGTGCCTACTTGATCTAATATTTGATGTTTTTAAAAAATGTTGTAGATTTAAGTAGCAAATGAGAATTGCTAAAATATCTTGAGACAAAGATCTTCTTAATGATTTTCAGTTTTGTTTAAGATAATTAAAACAGCAGTTATTAAATAATGAAAGAATTTGTAAGAATATGTAAAAGCATGGTATTTGGGGTAGAAAGCGCCCCTACTGTTGGGGCTAAAAGGCTAATAATTAACATGATAATTAATAAAAGACTGACCTTTTCATTTGTTGACATTGTTAGATTCAAATGATAAATATCATATTAGAGATAATCACCATGTTTTGAATGAAACCATCATATTTAAAAACATGCTATTAATCATATCTTATAATAAAATATAATTTGTTTGTAGTACTGTAAATCTATATTAAATTATTACGGCATCTTCTTTAATCTTTAATCTTTACATTTTAAAATGACTTTGTTTCTGTATTTTAAAATATATGTTTTATATTAACAGTTTAATGACAGTATATTTATTGAACAAAAAATAAGTATTTTATTTATCAAAATAAGCATAATAGTATAAACTTTGCTAAAGTGATTGTTTTGAACAAATATTAACTTACACAAACTCCATTTATAAGATTTTTAAACAAATAAAATAAACGACTTGTATAACTTTTTTCACACAAAATCTGTTGTACCATAAATATTCAATACAAACGTATGCATTTTTCTGCAATGATACACTTTGGGCACAGTGGAAAGCACATTTTTTCTTAGGGGGTGCCTTTAGCCCCATTGTACCCTATGCTTTTTAACCACAAATGCTCAACTTTGACACTGGAAAGGTCACGTGTGACCTAGGTGGAAGTACCTACCGACCCAGTGTTTACAAAGCGAATGTACAAAGAAAGTCAAACGCCCTTTACAAAAAAAGCTAAAACAATGATGTTAGATGATGTTGAAGTTGGAGGAGAAAATGAGTTTTTTCACCCCACCCTACCTTTTTGAATCGAAGTAGACGAAGAACCAAGCGTGACCTTTCCTACATGATTACGTAATGCATGAAGTTGTGGACGTGCATCGCAGAGCTAGTGTAAGATGAGCATTTGTGGTTTTTTTTAGAAAATGACCGATTGTTTTGCTAGATAAGACCCTTATTAGATAAGACCTCAATTTCTTTAGCTGAAGAAAGAAAGACATAAACGTCTTAGATGTTGGATGGGGGTGAGCAAATTACCAGGAAACTTTCATTCAGGAGTGAACTAATAATTTAAGGCTAGAATACAGTATGCAACTTTTAAACAGATTTTAGCCTGAATTTGCAGTCTGGGCAAATCAACACTATTTGGCAAAAGTCAGAGCCAGTCTGCAGATTTTGGGCAGTCTGAAATAACAGATTTCACAGAAAATTATAATGGATACCCACTCTGTTTTTTTTGCTTCAGACTATGATTCCAGATCTTCTTGCTGACACTCATTTATAGTGGCATTTAGAACAAATCTACAGAAACAAGCTGCGATATTTGAAAATGAAACTATGTCACAAGGCTCAGTGCAATTAGTCCACATGGATTTCTGCGAAAACATACCAGGTCCTCAGATGGTACAGAATCAACACTGATTTGTGGTCATTCATTTTAAATGAAGTTTGTGCTGGACTGGGGCTTCACTGGGACTTAGGGAGGTTTCTAGGTTTCTGTAAATCCAAAAAAGAATGCAAATATGCATCCAAAACCACCATGTCCTCTAAACGTAGAGGCATGCATCTATTTTGGATGGAGGACTCAAGGGGGGATGCGAGTGAGTGTTTCCTTGAGCTTGATAAAGCACCTCTTGTCAGTTTCCTTTGTGTGGAGTGAGTGCGTTCACCCGACAGGAGCTCACGAGAGGCCTCCAGACGCTGCTCCATGTGCACATGTGGTCATTAATTATTCCTAACAAACAGCATTGTTTCAAACCCACTCTTATTTACAAGGCAATTACTTTGAGAAGCGGAGAGCCGCTCTCCTGGGTGCTAATTCTTAAACGAACCGGTACGCCAAGGCCCACAAGCTAACGGCGAGAAAGATCTTCACGCCACGTTCGAGCAAAGGGTCAGACGGCATTATCGGCAGCACTTGCTGTGAAGAATATTAGGCGCCTTTAAGATAAAGCCAAATCTCTTTTGAATCATAAGACGGAGGAAAAACTAAAGGGGATAAAGTGACGTGCGGACGCGGATTGATGTGGGCTGCAAGCTTTTATGAAATATGAAACATGTTGTTTAATGGAGAAGTTTTAATTACTGAATGTCGTTCAGAGGCACTGATGACCTTTAAAGAGAGAACATGTGAATGGAAGGAGAAGAGTGTTGGAGATGTGAATGTCAACACATTGCAGATTAATTTGTGCATCTAGCCTATGAAACCAAGAAACATCTCTAAATTTCCATTACTCACAATTGTCATGTTTTTTTTTTTTTTTTTTTCAATGTCCGCTTCCATGGAAATAATCAATGGAATCTAGAATAGAAGTCTTGAAGGGTGTCAGACTAATTAAAAAGTAGCACCCATATCAATGAGAAGCGATACGAACCCTTAACTCTGGCACACTGGAAGACCATCTGCTCAGGGCCAAAATGATTAAAGAAATGCACAGAGAAAGAAATGGTTTCCCTGCTGAACAGACTGGCTAAAACCACTCTGCATTTACTAAATGGACCTGGTTGGTTTATTCTGGTTTGATGATGGTACAGCTGGAGTTATGAAGAATTCCATCTGCACATTTAGTCCACTTAAAACCTGAGAGCATTTCTGGTACTTGAAATAACTTTTAGCTTTCAGTGAATGATTAGAAATCCCACAAAATGACTGTATGGCTGACTTTTAATGTGTTAAATTGTCTCAATTTACATTTTATAAAATATAACTAATCTTTAGATGACGATTAAATTACACATTTCTTGCTCGTTTTTCCTACTTGTTTTTTTTTTAGTTAGCATACATTTTTGGCTTGTGTTAGACATCAAAAATATTCAATATAAATTATATTAAAATATTCCATGTTATTTGAATTAATAATCATACATTATCTATATCATTTTAATTTTTGCTAAAATATTTATTTCATATTTATTATATATACATAAACACTTTTATTTTTGGTATGAAAGAAATGAACAAAAATTCAGCAAGGATGGATTAAGCAGATCAAAAGTGACTGTAAAAACTTTTAAATAAACGTAATAACATTATAACATTACATATGTAGATAGATAAAATTATTTTACAGTACACGTAAAAATATAATGCTAATATTTACCAATAATTTTTACCAATTTTTTCATTTTTCCTTTTTTATTTTTCCTATGAACTTTCAGCATTTCAGCATTTTAAACCTAAAATAATCAAGCTTTTATTCTGCTGGGTTGCCAGGTGCTCTAGTGAAGAGTGCAAGTGCAGTGCATCAGTTAATGAAATGTCACATTTTTGTGTTTTGTAAAACTAGCAGCACATAGCCTAGATTTTTACTTTCAGTAATGTAACCGTACATTAACAGCTGTCAACAATGTTAGTAAGCAAATGAGCGCTCTGAGCTTATTTACACAGCGAATTTTTATTTTGGTCGCACATGCGCACCACTTCTGTAAATTTAGCAGTTGAAAAGGGTTTTGTGGATCATCACGATCCAGATTATTGTTAGTCAGAAGGACAACCCAAGTGGTCATACAGCAACGGTTGTGATTCACATCAGGGTCAGTATAGATGAAGCTGGTTCTGCAGGAACCCTGATGAATAGGCCATTGCTTTCACAGCTAAGAGCTTATATATGATTAGAAGCAAGTGTTTTCTGTCTGGTATGAAGAGAAGGGCCAGAGTACAGCAGAAATGTGAAAAGCAACACGCTTATATAGGTCACCGGTGAGTCATGTACCCACAGATTGGCGCTGTTTATTAGCCATACACTTTAGGCGGAATGCTAAACCTCCAGACAAAATGAAATCTAAACATTCTCCCGTTCTGCTGATGAACTCTTGCAACTCTTTCACGTCACTGTATTATATCAGGCCAGCGCAATTTATATCTGTTGTTGTTGGGCATTTACCTACAGAGAAGGATAAATGGAAAAAACAGCATGCGAGACATAATGAAACTGATTTCAGTAAGTAATCTCTGGGAACAGTGAAAAACATCTTTTGCCAGCTCTGCCACAAAACACATTTCCTTCATTGCACCTCACTTAACAGCTGTCTTTTATAAATATTGATGGCATGAAGTGTTAGGAAAGCGCCCCTGGTGCCGGTTGGAGCTCCCTATGGGCCGCTGTGGCCCAAAGGTTCTAGCACCTCTCTGCTCTCAGTCATCACTTATTTACCCAGCACATGTTCTTCCAGTGTGTGGCCTACAGCGGGGTCTCCACTTCACTGAACTGTTTCCTCGCGTTAGACTGGCCACATCTCAAACGCCAAAGCGCACGGGCTCAGGTTAGACACTGCGTAAATTATTCTGATAAAGATGGCTAAAGGGAAGTTCAAGTGAGCCTCCATGACTCATGAGCTAAATGAATCTTGACAACAGCAGTTAGCTTATTTGTGGCAATTTCACTGACTTACACATACACTACTGTGGAATATTACAATTTAAAGCAACTGTCTTCTATTTGAATATATTTTAAAATATAATTTATTCCTGTGATGCAAAGCTGAATTTTCACCAAAATTATGCCAGTCCTCAGTGTCGCATGAATATGTCACATGATCAGAAATCAGTTTAAATATGCTGATTTGGTGTTCAATTTATAACACCAAATTAATTTGTCTTCTTAATATTGATGAATAAAGTTAAATACAACAGCATTTATATGAAATAGAAATATTTAGTAATATTAAAATTGCTTTTACTGTCACTTCTGATCAATTTAATGCATCCTTGCTTAACAAAATAATGATTTTTGGGGGGCTGTCAAACGATTAATCGCAATTAATCGCATACATAATAAAAGTTTAACTTTGCCTAATATATGTGTGTGTACTGTGTGTAATCATTATGTATATATAAATACACTTACATTAATGTATATATTAAAGAGAAATATGTTATGTACAAAAAATTATATAAAAATTATAATAGATGCATATACTTGTAAATATTTCTTATGTATACATATACATGAATATGTTTGCATTTATATATACATAATTACACACAGTACAGACACATATATTAGGCAAACTCAAACTTTTTTGTATGTGATTAACCGCAATTAATCGTTTGACAGCCCTAATTTTTTTCAGACTTACACAAAAATTTTGAATGCCAGTGTATCATTGTTTCCACAAAAATAATAAGCAACAAAAAAAAAATCAACACTGCTTATAAGAAATGTTTCTTGACCAGCAAATCAGCACATTAGAATGATTTCTGAAGGATCTTTAAGTGACACTTAAAACTGGAGTAATGATGAAAATTCAGCTTTGCCATCATTGGTATAAATTACACTTTTAAATAATAAAATATTGTATTTTTTATCAAATAAATGGAGCCTTTGTGAACATAAGAGACCATTAGAAAATATATAAATATTGTATATATGGTAGTGTAGGAGAGTGGATATAATCTGAAACCTGGCTGATTTGATGTTCTCTAATCATAATTAATTAAACAAAGGATTTCATTGGCCCTCAAAGTGGCGACATCGTCAAAACTGACCAATCAAGGGCGCCTGCGCAAACCAGGGAGGAAAGAGGCTTACAGTTAAACTCTTCCATTGTTTTGCATGACAAAACGATTTGGGCCGAGTCTGGAGAAGCAAAAAAACACAAACGTTTTCCGTTTTCCGCTTTCAATTCAGAATTTGAGCTCCATTGTGCTGAGGTGCATTCCTTCTGGGCAATAAAACATACTTTACGGACGTGAAGAAAGGAGCTGTCAGAACTTGTGGATCTTTCAATATGATATATTTTCTGCTTTATTAGTCAGACTTAATATCTTTCAACACTTGAGAGAGCTGAAAGAACGCCTTTGTTCCCTATGCATACATTGTCAGAAATATTTCATCAAAAGCTAATCTTCGCGCTGAATTAGTTAAGGCCTTTCATTTTAGCGCTTTCAGATACACTTTTGACAGACTGCTATAAATAAAAATAAACGAAACGCCTGTATACAGAAGCAGTATCTGGTTGTGTTCAATTCTTCCGACATTTAAAAACGAACAATTAGTACTTACATCTACAATAACCAGCTTAAAGCTTAGAAACGTCCCTGTATGCTGCGTACAGAGAAACTGTCACTTTCACAATTGCTTCTCCAAGACAAAAAACAAGGCAAAACAAAAATTGTGTCAAGTCTTGTGTGTCTGTGGAGCGAAGTACGACATGTGCTCAGACATCAGATCGCATGCATACACAACGGCTGTTTGGATAAGGAAAATAGGACAGCACATAGCGGATTTTCACATGTGAATAATTTATCCACACAGACAGGAAAGCACAAGAAACGCTCAGAACAGAATGCAGGTCGCGGGATTTGGAAGGGGAACGTGAGCTTGAACGTTTCTGTCGCTAATTGTGTTTGAACAGAAGATTCACTCACGTTGGATGTCGATGGTGACCGTGGCCTCCTTGCCGTTAGGCGCCGCTTTGTTGGAAGCACGGCAGGTGATCTGCTGGCCGCTCTCGATGTTCGACGCGGAGATGTGGAGCGTGCTGACCGTGCTTTCTCTTCTGCCATCTCGCAACAGCGTCTGCGTGAAAACACAAACATTGTGAGCCTTAAAGTGTCAGGGAGCAGCATTTTGCAGATGGTCGATCATATTCACAGGGAAAAAAAAGTAAAAAACAAGCTAAACAATTCAAGATGGTCCATCCTTGGGCGTCCTCTTGAGCGTAGGTCAAAAACAGATTGCGGACTTGCAATCAGCTCCTCTCTGTTGGAAGTCTCAGAACAAACCATCTACCCAACAACCCTTGAGTCTCGAGTACCAAATGAACATGAAATGTTTTCTTTGTTATCAGACTAGCTCCGTGTTGAAATCTGTATTGAGGAATCTTTCATTGGAAGTTACACACTTCATATGTCAATCACAAAGCAGCTTATTCACGATGATATTACCTGCACTTTCGCGCTCTGGTATTCAAGCTATTGTGGAGGAACCGTGTTTATTGAGGAAAGATTATTAAAAAATTGGTACAGATATTTGAAGGATATTGACTTCATCTAAAACACCCGTCAGCCTCACAGCTATAACAGCTTCTCTCGCAGAATTAATCAAATAACGCAATAAAGAGTGTTCAGAGTGGAGCTCGATTCCTGGAGAAAAATGAAAAATTCAAATCTCTCGTGCTTTTATCATCTGACATTTTTCTAAAAGGTAATTGTGTTATGATGAGACGAGGCTCTCCAGTCATTAGACATTCACTGCATTCAGTTATAAATCAAAGTTTTAGGCACATAATCAAGTTAAACTCAATCCAAAATACAGACATGAGAATTTTTCACTGATTTTGAGAGATGAGACACAGCATTCCCATACTTTTACCTGCCATTTGTTGTGAAAACAACAATATTTCCACTTTGAAACAAGATAATCACTACAGTGTTCTTTACATTTCAACTGCTGTTCATTTTATTGGTACACTGAAAAAAAAAATAACTTTAAAAAGATTTTTACTAACACATTTTATGTAAATTTTACAATCTACTTACTATTGAACTTAACCATTATAAAGAAATTAAGTATACATTACATAATTATACATCATTTCACTTACAGTTTTATGCAAAAGTTTGGGAACCCTTTGCAGAATCTGTAAAAATGTGAATAATTCTAATAAGAGAGATCCTACAAAACGCATGTTAATTTTTATTTAGTACTGTCCTGAGTAAGAAAATTTACATTGAAGATGTTTACATAGAGTGCACAAGACAAAAAAAATAGCTGAAATTATTAAAATAACTTCTTAATACTGTGTGTGGTTACCTGCATGCTCTATGACTGTTTTTTGTTTTTGTTTTGTGATGGTTGTTCATGAGTCCCTTGTTTGTTCTGAACAGTTAAACTGAGCACTGTTCTTTAGAAAAATCCTCCAGGACCTGCTGATTCTTCAGTTTTCCAGCATCTTTTGCATATTTGAACCCTTTCCAGCAGTGACTGTATGATTTTGAGATCCTTATTTTCACACTGAGGACAACTGAGGGACTCAAACACAACTATTAAAAAAGGTTCAAACATTCACTGATGCTCCAGAAGGAAACACGATGCATTAAGAGCCAGGGGGTGAAAACTTTTTTAATTTGAAGATCAAGGTAAATCTTGCTTAATTTGTTTTCCGGGAAACATGCAAGTATCTTCTGTTGCTTTCGAAGGGCAGTACTAAATGGAAAAAAATTATATTTCAACAAAATAAGAAAAATTTGGACATCTTCATCCTGTTCAAAAGTTTTCACCCCCCGGCTCTCAAATCTTACAGTCACTGCTGGAAAGAGTTCAAATATGCAAAAGATGCTGGAACACTGAAGAATCTGCAGGACCTGGAGGATTTTTCTGAAGAACAGTGTTCAGTTTAACTGTTCAGAACAAACAAGAAACTCATAAACGAACATCACAAAAAAAAAAAAAAACAGTCATAGATCATCCATGTAACCACACACAGTATTCACAAACTTTTGCAGGGTGTTATTTTAATAATTTCAGCTTTTTTTGTCTTGTGGACTATATGTAAACATCTTTTATGTAATATATCTTACTCAGGACAGTACTAAATAAAAAACAGCATGCATTTTGAATGATCTCTCTTATTTTGTTAAAATTATTAACATTTTCACAGATTCTGCAAGGGGTTCCTAAACTTTTGCATAAAACAGTATAAAATTCACAAAATCTACTCTCCTAAGTTAAGTTAATTTAACAAAGGAAATAAGTAACTTTAGCTTGGCCAGTAAAAGTTTGAGTAAAAAAAAATCAAAGCTTACTTGGCAATAATTTAATTTGACTTAATAAAGCACATAAATAAACCATGCTTTTAAAGTGTAAGTAAATTCTACAGTAGATATCGTGTAGATACCATATCTACATAATCATTAAAGTGACACTCACCCGAACATAGAGACTTCAATTCTAACATTCTGTGGATCATGATTGAGTATAAATGTGTCATTCTGAGGAGAAAATGAACTCCAGATGGAACAAAATCACAAGTTACTAAATCTAACAACAAAAACAATTCTAAAACTGTGTAAATACAGCTGAAAAACAAGTCTACCTTATTAATTTTTCATGTCCCAGTGCATGATGGGAACACCAGTATCAAAAAATCTGAGTAGGTTTTACTTAATTTTATAACATTTATATTTACGCTTTAACTTATACAAGTTTGAATTAAGTACCAGTATAGAACTTTGTTTTTTTTTTTTAATTTAAATTATTGCCTGAACTAACGTTTTCATGTAGAAAGTACATTTGTTTTTCTGTTGTATTTACTACACCACAGAATCATTTCTATAAATTTGTATAAAATGACATCAACTACCTGTCCTCAAACAATAAATCAATGTTCATGTAGATCAAAATATATATAAAAATGTAAATAAATGCATAAACATTAAACAAGTTTTAATTGTGATGATACTAGTAATCATAATAAATGCTTCCTGAACAGCAAATCAGCATATTTAAATGATTTCTGAAGGATCATGTGACACTGAAGGTTGTATTAACGGCTACTGAAAATTTAGTTTTGTCATGACAGGAATAAATTAAATTTGTAAGTATATTAAAACAGAAAATGGATATTTTATATTGTAATAATATTTCACAATATTACAGATTTTACTGTATTTGTGATCTAATAAATAAGTAAAAATAGTAAAAATAAAATGTACAAACTTTTAAGGTCCCATAAATAAATAAATATACAAACAAATGAAGCAAGTGAATTTGAGATGCTCCTATAGCAACACCACTATAACAAAACGGCTAATGCGCACGCATCGGATAAGTGTGTGATTAACTGCATTATGGTTATTTTGTCAGCGCTGTTGATTTTCTGTCTGGCTGTGGTGACAATTCAATAGATGAAGCTGAAAATCAGTGTGAAACCATCCTGTGATCTCAATTCATCCTTAATCGTGTTGACACACTGAGTTGCGGCAAGGAAAAACACACATTTGCTGTGAAAACGGAAGAAGCAGGAGGTTGAACCAGCACCTCTGAACATGTTTAACAGATTAATCCAAAGTAATTCCTCGGTACATTCCTCTCCTCAGTTCTGCAGGCTGTTTTATAACACTCCTATTTTCATTAAAATGACATCTAATATCCAGTTTACACTGCCTTGAGTTTAGAGATGTGAATAGCTTTGTTTTTATCTGTCTCATGGAGGCACTTGATTTCAGAAGGATTTAAAAGAGTCTCCCAAGTGTAGAACAGATTTGAAAGCACTACTTCTGTTGGGGAAAAAAAAAGGTAACCTGTCTAGCTTGCTTGTGTCTAAATTAGGTCTGGTTAATTAATGAAGGGACTCTCTCCGGTGGGTGCTGAGGGGTTCAGCTTACTCAAAATGAGCAGATTACGCTCTCCAATCATAGTACGAGCGGCCCTTTAAACACATTTCCTGCTCTCTCAATTTTCTCCCTAAAGCTGACAAACTGAGCAAATTGCTGAGGAACACATTCATAATGGAGTGCTGGAATGTCTTTCCATTATGACATATTTAAAGCACTGCATTACAGCTTCACTTTGCCCCAAGGATTAAATTAAAAATTAGTCCTCACTTGTCATTAATTTGACAGAGTCGAGCGTTTCGAGAACACGCAGTCAGGCGGAGTGCAGGATTTCATGAGAGACTCTTTTTTTGACAAGTAATAGAGGGGTAATATTGAAAATATCAACTGTAGGCAAAAAAAAAACTGTCAAATATACAGGCCGTGTCTTCAAACCTACGCAGTTATTCACCTAGACAGCATTTTTTGCTGTCATAGAAGCGCTTGAACCTTCAAACTGAATTTAAATGTTTTTAGACAGCATATGTTTAAACACTCAAATATGTATTCTTGGTCATGGGCACATTCAAGTCATGGTTCAGCCATCGACAAATAAACCTAAAACCTAGAAGTTTTTGAATGTTCAAACTACAGGGCTCTACAGTGAGACCAAAACTACTGCATGCGACTATCAAAAAACATGTGCGACTGACCCGATCAGCTTATTTGTGCTTACACTGTGGGGAGCTTCAAAGGTTTCTATGTGTTTTTGTTATCTCTTCGAATCCTTTCATGAACAAAGTGTAGAGAGAGTGTAAATAAGAGAGTGATTGTGCAGTGTAGAGAGCTTCATTGATTATAATGGAACTTTGTGAGATTGCGATGAACTAAGAAGAGTGACAGCTTTAATGACTTTTAAGGGAGTTTGGAAATGAGATTTTGATTTAATACAACTGTTAAATAAACAAGAACTTAATATTAAGTGACTTACATTGTCTGACTATAACACTATTGCCTGATTTTGCTCTATTTCGTTGTCAGAAATAGTCTGAAACAAGTCGCTGAGCCGCTGCGCATCTCCATTCAAACACAGCTTTTCGTTTATGAATAATCGTCCGTTTTTAAATGAATCTAGTCAATGATTCAATTTCCCATTTATAAAGACAGTCACTTGCTTTATTCCTGAATGATTCATCAAATGAATGAATGATTCACTAATTAAATCGGTGACTTTCCGCCAGCTACTGGCAGATTTAGTTTCCTGTTTAAAGTATCTTTTTTTTTTTAGTTATTTTAATTATTTAATATTTCTGTATTCAAAAGTTTACATTTAAAACATTGATCTCAACATGAATTTATGAATTTGATTGCACTCATGCCACTCTGCTGAGCCTCATTAAACATATGAAAATACACCTACAAGCCACTTTTGCATTCTTCTATGCCACCTCTGTACAAATTAATTTTGTTAATATTGATTTCATTTGATTGGTAACTTATTCTACTTGTTCTTATCCTGTTGTTTTAATTATAAATTTAATTATAAATTTTAAAAATATAATAAAAAAAAAAAAACTGACATAAAAGATGACATACTTTTAATAAAGTTAGAAAAAAAACAAAATTCCCCCGTAAATCCCCTGAGTCAAATATTAATTTGATCAGATTTTTTGATTATTGATTAGAAGGTGCTCCTAAAATTTAACTGTGCTCCTGTTTTTTTTTTTAAGTAAAAGAAAAGTAAGCATAGAGCCCTGAACGAAACCTAAAACATTTAATAAAACATTTCTGAGCATCACAGACTTGATTCACTTTGAAACAAATATTCGGTACAGCATTTTTTGGTCATTATATGCATGTTTGAACTGAATCGAAAACAATTTCAGACGTTTTCGAGCATCAGATGCACAAGTTGAATCTAAAACATTCAAAACAACATTTTGGGAATGATA
>JAHKKF010530957.1:0-10500 GCA_019740295.1 Labeo calbasu
TGTTGCTGGATGTAATAATGAACATAGTGGTCGTCATTTACTCCCGACATCTGAGCCGCTGAAGATGCAGAAGATTACGTTTGTTTGTGAAGGGAATGTGCCGCCCGATCTACATATATCCAACTATGTTCGCGCAAATCATTCACGATCCAGCTTCACTTACAGCAGAAGTGAGTATAAGGGTTTTTTATGAATCTTTGCGATCGCCATTCCTTATAACATGGTAGTTTAAGCGGCTAAACGCGGCTAAAGTAAACAAGAACGTCATTCCACAGAGAGAAGAGAGGGGTGGGGCGAGCAGAGCTCATTTGCATTTAAAGGAAAAACCCCTTAGAATGGGATGATTTTTGCAGAGCTCATTTTGACAAGGTAAAAAGGTTGTTGTTTTACAAAACCATTGAGAATTTTTAATCAAAGTATATTAGAGACTTTTCATTAAGACCCTAAAGAATCATATCAACTTGTGGAAAATGGGCATCCGATGACCCCTTTAAGAGTGAGAACAGAACATGGCCTTGCTGGTTTGAAATGCTGTGATGAATGACATTTGCACAAGCTTTTATCAGTTTTGTCATTTCAGCTCATGTGATTTCGCTCTCTTGGCTCATTCACTTTGCTGTCAAAAAAATGAGGTCTCACTCACAGAAAGACTGTATATGTTACTTCTGTGAAAAACTTCTGTGAAAAACTCACAATACAGTATGTGTATCTTAATACACAATATGTTACACTGATTTTGAGAAGGAAACATCTATAGCTGATCTATAAACAACATCATTCAACTGACAAGATGTGTGATATGTACCACTTACAATAACAATGTACTTGTTTTAATCATGATCACTTCGCACAAAAAATAAAAACAAAAAAGCACCCTGATAGCACACAGTTTCACCTTTACTTTAACTTATTACAAACTGAATATTATAAAAACCTTACTGAAATAAATGTCACTTGAGTTTATAAAACAGGAAGTTTATAATAAATGCACATCAAAAAGCAGAGAATTTAAAACAGGTATCTTAACTGATGCTGATATCTTGGAAGAAGAAGAAGAAAAAGAAGAAGAACGTATCCAACACCTATCATCCGTTTGAAAAATGAATGGCCCCTTGGTAGTTCACCCAAAAATAAAAATTCTGTCACTAATTACCCACCCTCATGCTGCCCAAACCCATTAGACCTTTGTTCATCTTCGGAACACAAATTAAGGTATTTTGATTAAATCAATACTCAGTGTAGCTTACTAAATCAATATACATTGTTAAGGACATCGTAAGGACATCTTTAAAACAGTCCATGTGACATCAGTGGTTCAACCTTAATTTTATTAAGCTACAGATGTTACTCATCCAGAATAATACTGCCGTTCCCACGGCGGCATGGTACTTGCTGCCTTTTACCGCTAAGTGGCACTTTAACCACAGACTTTGAAAAGTTAGAAGGTGAACGTGTTGGAACTCATTCCCTCATGTTTTGCACTCTGTCGACAGGCTTGATTGTGGCTGCAGTAGTGGATAAATTGGTTGCAGTTGGTCTATAATCTAAGATAAACTATACATAATTCATATTCACAGAAGCAAATTTAGTACTTTTGTGCATTTGTTACTCAGAACAAACTCAATCAGCATTAGCTAAATGACATTGAGCCTGCGCTTACATTTATAACAGGTGTGCAGTATGATTTATATTATTGAATAAATGTTACATTACCATAAAATAAAGAAAAGGTGGTTTACTTTGTATTGGAGCATTAAAGTGAAAGCATATTTAGTGCGGAATCTGCGGATATGCTAATGTCAGTGTCACATTATTTGATATTTGTCACAAATACAAATGTTTGAAATTTACACTGAATAATTCCTACAATAAATGTTACAACTTCTACGTCACGGACGTACTTTGTTATCTGTCCTGAACTACAGAAGGCTACTCCTGCATAACACGCCCGAATTAAGAAATTGTTGAACATTTTTTAATTCATTTCTTGGTAACACTTTAGAATAGGGAACACTTAAACACTATTAACTATGACTTTTCCTTTAATAAATTCCTAATTTGCTGCTTATTAATAGTTAGTAGGGTAGTTGTTAAGTTTAGGTATTGGGTAGGATTAGGGATGTAGAATAAGGTAATGCAGAATAAGGCATTAATACGTGCTTAATTAGTACTAATAAATGGTTTATATTCTATTAATATGCATGCTAATAAGCAACTAGTTAAGAAACCGTAAAATAGAGTGTTACCCATTCCTTTAATTTTAATGAAAACGTGAGCACATTGTATTATTTTGTCCCCAATGAAACCTGCCACGATTTAGCCAAATCAATAAAACTATAAATACTGGACAAATTAATAAAACGTCTTTAAGTTTACACTCACAAGTTCTCTCATTATTTAATAAAGACATTATATAACGAAATAGTATTCTGTAATATAAAACTAATAAATGAGTACTAAAACTTTCAGGTGAAAACATGGGCAATTCCAGCTTTAAGGACGTGACATTCGCAGTCAAAACATATAAATTCTCATAAAATGTATTCTTTTTCTTTTTTTTTTTTTTTAAATTAACTACAGTCCTTCGGTTAAGCCATTATTCAGCTAATCGCACATTTATATTAAATCAATTAGCCTACTAATCCATAATGAGCTTTAATATATTCCACATTTAACAACACGTATAAAGTTTGCCACAAAGTACAGGCAAAAGTAGCCTATAATGATAATGAATGTACAGAAAAAGGAGACATTTTAATTATTTATTAATAAGTAAAGTAAAAACAACTTATTTAAAATAGGTTTTCTTGTCGGCTGCAAGATGAAATTCACAGTGCTGACTCTCATCTCCACAGTAGCCTGGACAAAATGCAACATGGATACAGATTACATAATCAGAGTATTTGATTTTGTTTTGAATTGCTCCATTTAAAAGTAGACATTTCAAGCTTTCTATAGATTTATTTGTCTTGTATGTGAGACAGCCACACGAGTTTTGGTTCTTTTTTGAGAGGCGCTCCAGCTCACTCTAGTTTCACAAAAGCACAACATTGTTTTGTTGTTATGAGTTTACATGAATAAGTTTCAAACTGATTTTGAGTTTCATTATGAGGATGAATGCAAGTGGTAACGCGGACGCTTCCCTGCCAAGTGGAAGGGAAACACACTTGAATATGTGCCAAAAATGAATCCGCATTCAAATAAATCTTTACCAGTCTACATCCAAGATATATGCAGTTATAACCTATAATTTGAGGTTTTAAAGTAATCTAATGGACCAATGCCTTTCCAATTCGCTGCATTATCATTAGTTGTTGTTGATCAAGATTAAACTAAAAAAAAAAAAAAAAAAAAAAAAAATATTTCGGCAATGAATGAAACACTGTTGTTAATCAAGACTAATCGGATGTCGAAATAATGTGTTCTGCCTTATATTTAACCAGCCCTTGGGTTAAAAATAGCCCAAATTGGGTTGTTTTTAACCCATTGTTTTCAGAGTGTATTCCCTGTGAAATCTGAGGTAAAATTAACAATGCAATCTTGTTATTATTGCGATACGTTTTTACATTTGTATTGCCAAAATAGCTGTGTTGCCGCATAACACTTTCCCTAAACATGTTCTCAGTTTGAAACACTCCTGAGCCATCAGACATAGTCCATATGAAAGACAGCGATTCATGCCTTTGCAGCCCCCACAATGGAGCTGAACTGTCCCTAACCCCAACCCCTTCCAAGTGGAATTACACAAATGAAAATTCAGTCACACTGCTGGAGGCTTTGTGGCTTCAAGCAAAATAGACATGTTCTATATATAAGTTCTCCTTCAACTGCAGAATACACACACATTTCTGCATTAATAAATAAATAAATAAAGTTTTAATAATAATAATTCAAGTCCATCCATGCCACAGTATGCCGACCACGAACTGGACTACGAGTTAACTTGAGAATAGCTAGTCATTCCTTTCGCTTCATAATAATAAAGGCACTTCTCGGGTCGGTGGCGCCGGCACGATCCCGATCCCTTACATTGTGATAAGAGAGGAAAGAAATATAAATGTCTGCTTTATTTTATGTACTTCCACAATAACAACAAAACGTTACAAGTTACTTTTGTAAAATAACAGAGTGCGCTTTCTGCCGCATGTTATGTCTATAGAGAGCTTGAAAGATCTACTTTAATAACACAATCGAAAACAAATTTGTGTTTATTTAATTTGTATAAATCCAGCAAGAGGTAGTGTACAGTCTTTCCCATTTGAGTTCATTATCTGTACTACTGTGCTCACTCCCAGGCGCAGGCAGCGCAGCCTATTCAAGGTATAAAGCCTGGAATTTTACCAAGAAGCGCAACAACGCAATGCGCAGTTTGATTCAGCTAAAGATATCATTTAATAATATATAATCAATAATATATAATGAATTTATAATCAGACTAAATTATCAAGGCTGCCCATGCATGTGAAAAAAATACTAAAGCATAAGCTCATTTGTTTTTACCCACGAACAAAAATACAAAAAAATTATGATTATTATTATTATTATTATTATTATTATTATTATTATTATATAATCTTTATTTCTTTCTGTTCCTATTTCAATTTGCAGCTGAATCAAACTTAAGTCATTAAATGAGTCATGGATCTTCTTGTAGTTATTGGATAGCATTTTATTGTAGACAGATTGGAGATTAATCCCAATAAACATGCCGCTACAAACCGTTACCTTAAAATACATTTAAGAGTGTTTTTCCATAAAGATCCTGGTTGTGGCGACAGCAGCGCGGACAATCTATCTTCTATAATGGGAAATCATATCCTTTTTATAACATAACGTTATTACAAGAAAAGATGTCATTTTAACAAGAAAAGATGTCCTTAAAACGACATAACATCTCATTATTACAACATAACTGAGTGGAAACAATAGTGTGTGTGTGGCAGCAATGCGTCACCATAAATAAATACTGTGCAACCTTTTAACTATTAATGAAGGGAGTTTTTTTTAATTTTTTTTTTTTTTATATCCTCTAGAATTTCTTTAAATCACGGACGTTATATTKTTCGCTGTCGTGAGCAGGGGTGGTTAGTTTAGTACACTGGAATGTGTGTCATTAAAAAAATCATTTAATAAACTGACTTATTAAATTTAAGATAACCTTTTATCTGTGACAGTAATGTTGACAAAATAAATATGTACACCTCAAACAGTACTGGTTAATACTGTACAGTAAAAAGTTGACACTCTTAGCGCTGACGTCACTGTAGCATATATTTTATTCTAACTGTCAAATAGCTGAAACTTTAAGTATTTAGAATAATTCGTTAAGATTTAATGTTATAATGGTATATTGTTATTGTTATTAAACTAGTAATTTATTTCATTATTTTTTTATCTTCATTCACAAGTAAAAACGTCACATGTTGACACGGTGTCAAGCTTCCCTTTGCGCCGCCTGGTGGTGATTTTGCTAACAAGTTTTTACATCTGACTGATTTGTATTTGCCGCTGCCACTTTACTGTGGCGGTAATAGGCATTCTCGTTGACTACCTACTGTATGAGCTACACGTTTGTGTACAAAGAAAACAAAAATAACTTGATTCATACTCTTAAAGCTTTCATCATACTCTTGTGAAAGCACATCAAAGACTGACACAGAAGAGAAAAAACTGTTGAATGAAGTTGTTATTTTTGATTTCATAGATTCATAAAATTAAGGCTGAACCATTGATGTCACATGGACTATTTTAACGATGGGCCTTAAACATGGTAGTTGCATTGCTGTCTATGAAGGGTCAGAAAGCTCTCGGATTTTGATAAAAAATATCTTAATTTGTGTTCCGAAGATGATCGGGTCTTACAGGTTTGGTAGGACATGAGGGTGAGTAATTAATTACAGAATTTTAATTTTTTTGGTAAACTAACCATTTAATATCTGGTTGCAACTGCAATAACATGCTGGAGTCAAACATGGTGCAAAAAACTGCTATCCTTACAATTGAGCTAGACCTCAGTGGGGTGGGGTGATGCAGAAGAAACCTACCAGTGAGAGAAGATGTGAGGAAATGCCTCAGTTCACTGCATGTGATTTTGTGTGGAAACAGCAAATCACTTTGTTGACTGTCTACCCATCTTAAATATGTTTGCATTGTATATTGATTTAGTAAGCTACATTGAATAAGTTAAAATTAAATTATACTATCTTTTTTTTTTTTAAGTTTTAATAAGGCACCAACAAGTTTGCGACTTTGAGACTTACTGGAGATTTCCTATAGCAAACCAATTCTTAAACCAGGGAAATTAAAAGACCAATGATATTTTAGCTGAAACATAAAAAAACATATTCTGTGGTAGACTTCTGTGGTAGACTTGGGTATGTGTGTATGTGGAGAGAGAAAGAGGAAGAAGAAGGGAAAATGTGATATTATTAATAACCAAGGACTAATATTAAAAATAACCATCATTAAGCTAATGACTTCTTATAACTTCTATTCAACTCCTAGCCAGATCCAGACGAAAAATAATTTAAGCCAAACTAAACTTTCTGGGCTTGATGCTCATGGCACAAGCAAACAGCACCCAAGACAAAGCCAGAAAGCCACTATTCAGGATTTTAAAATGTCTTTGTATGTGAAGTACTCACCCACTGCCAATAAGGGCTGGTAGTGGTTGATGTTCTTGGTGGTAAGCGGAGGGCACATCCGGAGGGAGAATGGGGGCAAGGGCAGGCCAGACAGCAGACCTGTCAATAGGAACTTCAGATGTACTTCCTGTTGACCTGCCAGGGGTCGTGGGGAGTCCACTCCAGAAATCAGACTGTGACCTGCAACAGGGACAGATCACATAATTGATCTAACACCATACTAAATAAAACAAGAGAGCAACTCTTTAAGGGTTCAATCAGACAGAACACATTTTTCAGGTTTGAAAAAGCGAGGCGCACTGCACTGCTTTTTTTGGTTGACATTTTTTTTAACTTGGAAAAGAGCAGTACACCACATTTTTTATGTTGCTACGTCAGTCCAATCAAGGATTAGTTATTCGCTTGTCAAGTCTGACGTCACACGTCACCACTTCCTGTCCAAACGCTCTATCAGATGCCGTGAAAAAAACAACAAACGGTGCTAATATACACGCACAATGTGATATAAATACTACCCAAAAAAACTATAATCCTCCACTTTAACTCCACACTGAAATCCAAAGATAGCCAGAGAATGAAAATATACATATAAATAAATAAATATAAAAATTGTTTGTGTTTGGGACGCTATGAGCATGGAGACTGTAGTGTACATCGTTGGTTTGAAAAGGTTTAGCTTAAATGTTTAACATGAATAAACAGTGCTCATAAATGGCTGCTGAGATAGTATTCTCAAGTGAAATAAGCTTTTAAGCTTGGACCCGGAAATAGCATTCGTTGGTGCATTCGTTGGACGCATTACGTCATCACTTAACAAGTGAATAGCACGAGCGCTCTAGATAGCTATTAGTAAAAATGAATTCACATGAAAGCAGTTCAGACACCACAAACTGTTGCTACTGCCGTTGACGTTTCTCCTCCATTCTCCTCATTGCAGTCTCTGGACGTGCAACTGTAAAGATCCTGAAAGACCAGGTGCTTTGCTCATTTGAAATGAAAGAATTTAATCTGCTATACAGTCCTATTCACATAACCACCCAAATTTAATGAAACTAAGCTGCATAATTCAGCAATCTTAATGGTATGGAGCACAACAGTTGGGTTCCAGATAAAAATATAGTTGGTGGATTTGACAAACTTTGCAAGGTTTACACCATCATGTATTGATAAATGACTCCAAGAACCTCAAATATCCCAGCTTGTTTTTGCCAGAAATTCCTCAAGCACAACTACATAGTTTACATTTGTAACATCTAGTTCATGTTCTGTATCCACTGCCATTGACTTTTTGTTTGCATTTCCTTTCTTACTTGTGTTTGTATATTCATGTTCCTTTATTCCAGTGTCTAGTTTGCTTCTATGGTTTTGAATAGTTCATTGATAATTGATTGTGTTCACCTGTCTCTTCTTAATTTACATTAATAACCTGTGTGTATATACATCGCCTTCTGTTTACTAAATTGCGGACAGCTGGATTATTTCTTTGTTTCTGTTAAGAATAAATTTAGATCCGTCCTCCTTGTTTGCCTACCCGCCACGACAACATTGGTTTCAGAGTTATATCTGTGAAATATAGAGTTCTTATTAGTGCTGGCCTGTAAGAAGGGAAATTTTGAACAAGTCGAAAATCATGATTATTTTATTTTGTTTTGTCTGAAGAATGAAATGCTATGGTAAAATGTAAACAAGCCTCCACTATAAATAAACAATAAAAAGTAATGATATTGTAATTTAATTTAAGTAGCTTGTAAAACTATGCCTGACTTTGCAGCCATATAGATGTGGTCATATGTTCACATACACCTTGCAGAATCTGAAAACTGTCAATAATTTTAGTCAAAATATGAGGAATCACAAACTACATGTTGTTTTTATTTAATGCTGCCCTGGACAAACTATTTCACATAACAGATATTTACATATAGTGCACAAGTGCACTGACTTCATTCAAATGACTTCGTTCAAATGTTTGTTTGTTTGTTTGTTTAGTTTTTTTATTTATTTTGTGCTCAGATGTGCTTGATTAATAATAGTGCGTGTAGTTACCTGGATGGTCCACAATTGGACAGTGCTAATATGTATATAGTGCCTCAGTTGTCCTCAATGTGTAAAGGGGTGTGTAAGCTTATGACTACAACTGTTAATGGATTTTTGACAGTAAACAAAAATAAACAAACAAAAAAGCATGATTTTTTTGTGATTTTAAAGAAGCAGAAAAAATAGCCTCAAATAACATTAAAACACTGACACAATTTATGCTAAACTTGTAATGACCTGGACAATATATATATATATATATATATATTTTGGAGGGCAGATACACACACACACACACACACACACACACACACACACACACACACACACACACACATACATACATACATACATAAACATAAACTTGCCCTTTTAGACTTATACTCATTTACTTATTACTTGCTTTCTTTAAAAAAAATTAAAAATAAAAAAATAAATAAAAATTAACACTAGCTCCTATCTGTTCCTTTTGTATTCTATCTACTTTCTTTAAAACTATATAATTAAACTTGCTATGTGTACTGCATTAGGCTAACTGAGACTTGTAATAGCACTTGCACGTTATTGTTCTTTTGTTGAATTTGATTGCTACCATTGTCCTTTTTTGTAAGTCGCTTTGGATAATAGTGTCTGCTAAATGTCTAAATGTAAATGTAATAAATTGATTGTTAATTAATTTATTATTAACTATAGCCCATAGCTTATACAGATTTTTTTGCTTTGTTTTGTTTTGTTTTAAAGAATTGGTCCTCATTCACTGCACTGCAATCTACTATTTTTGTGTTCCCTAGAAAAAATAAAGTCATAGAGGTTTAAAACTCTTTTCTTTAAAACTCTGAAAGCCCAACAATAGCATTGCCCATGGACAGAACACTAGAAAAAGCACTCTTTAAAGCTGTTCAATGCCTAGGATTGAAGACATAAGACAAGATAAACCATACCACAGACTGTGAGTGTTATCTTGTCTTGCTTATAAAAGGAAAAATAAGATGTACAGATAAAAGCATCTTGCTGACAAAGACAGACAGCAGAGTGTGGTCTCAGGTTCTTCCATTTGAAAATATCTCCTCAAGTCAAAGGCAGGAGAATGAAGCTTGAGACTCTTTAAATATGGTATATCTAGACGCCAGAAGGCATGTGTGTGTATGTATGTGGGAGGATGATCTTACCTATCATTGTATTCAGAGAAAGATCTGGGATGCATTTCTGATTCTGATGTAAAGGTGCCCCACAGAAATTCACAGGAGAATACAAAGGAGGCAAGCCAGAACTGAGGGGAAAAAAAAGATATATTGTAGGTAAATCTCACATACAAACGAACCAATATATACATACATAAAATTCATATTTTTATTGTGTTTTTAGAAACTGACTGCAAAAAATATACGGTGAAAATATATTCTCAATAACAGTTCTGAAAACATTGGTTGAATCAGAAAGTAACATGCTGGATACATCCGAGTTAGGGATGTTCATTTCGGTTATTTTTCCTAACCGACAGCCGACGCTCGTTAACCGATTATTAACTGTTAACCGACAAGATTATTTTAAAATAGAATTTAATTATTTTAGAAAGGATAAGTGTCTGTGACTCGTTAAAAATACCAAAATTTGTTTTTCAGTGATTCATTTTACATGTGCAAAAAGCAGCAAACAACAAAACATGAGGAATCGCATGGACGCATCACATCACGCACTTGCAGCGCTTATGCCAGCGGAAAAAAAACATCATAAAGCTAGGCTATATATATAATGAATGAATAGGCCTATACAATAAATATTTTTACTAAACAAAACGAAAGAAAAAACTGTGCAACAA